>JAVQJL010045395.1:0-16139 GCA_036024295.1 Nannoperca obscura | reverse complement strand
GTGAAACTCTAAAGACACAAATCTGTTTCTCTTGATCACTGATCATTAATGTAATTAAGGAAAATGCATCAGCTACATAATTAATAGATAATCTCTGGGAAGTGAGATACTGAATCACAAAAACAATAAGAGCATAGCACCATAGATAGAAACCAAACAATTAACCCGATCTAATATAGTTTAAGATGTTTACTATACTGTTAGAGAGCTCTCCAGATCCAGATTACAACACTGATCTCCAAAAGTGTTTTCCATGCAACTTTTGTGTTTGCTCTAATAAACTCTAATAAAGCTAAAGTGTCAATAAGTCTGTGTTTATTCCCCCAACTTCTCCGAAGCGTCCCTGAGCTGTGGCTGCTAACGCTGCGCTGATTAAAGTGGATTTAGAGCTTGTTGCATTTGATCAAAGTCCAGCTGATATCAGAATCGCAGACCAGCTAAGCTCTCGGAGCCAAATCCATAATAATACTCTTACACCACCCACAACAAAGAGACAGCCAACGCAAGTAAATAAACGTAGGCAGAAAATATCATTTGAGGACCCCTCCCATCTGAGTGAAATAATACCATCGAATACAAACTGCCATAATTGGTAGGAGAATTAGGTTGATAAGAGATGGGAGTTGGACAGTAAATCCATTCAGCTCATCTGTTTACTATTGAAGCTTTTGAAGAAAAAGTGTTGTTTGTCCTTGATGGTGTGTCACAAAGATTAGTGTCACGCAGAGTAATGGATTTGTAAAATAATTTTTACTTTATTGTTTATTGATCCCTTAACTGCACAAAAAATAAGTATAAAAAAAGTAAAAAGCTTTAGATTTCCGACTCCCCCCACCCAAAAAAAATAGCATTATGATACAAGATACAAGTTTAATCGTGTTTGCATGTTAGTGTTTTGGTGCGTTTGGTGGGTTCATTAGCTGAGCTGCATCTTCAAAAGCAGTTTTTGTAAAAACCTGCAAGCAGCACTTTAAGCTGTCTTAATGTGCCGCATTCAACTTCACCATTTTTCTCTCAACACAAACCCAAACACCGGCTGCACAGCAGGAATGGTGAAACGCTAATGTCTAATGTCTTAATGTGCAATAAAAAGAGATGCAACCTCTAAAAGAAATGCACTCACACTCTCTTCTATCCCATCCACGTGTTTTCTCCTCTCAGGGAGCAGAAAAGTTTTCTCCGTCAGCCTCTCAAAGTGTCTGGCCTTCAGCTATATTACCCTCTCTTCCTCCTCCCTCTACCTATCCCTCCATCACATCTTAATGTGTTTGATAAAACATCAGGCACAGATGGAAGGGCACAAGGCGGATGATGTGCTTTTTTGGCCAAAACAGGCATCAGGTAAAGGACGAGGATAAAGGGCTGAGTCTGCCATGTCGGTCTCTCCGAGTCTGTCCGTCCACGAGCTGCATTAAGAAGCCGTCCAGCTTCTTTTCAAAGCCCGCCACTCTCGTCGGACCGCTGCATCTCAGGGCTTTTGTCCCCCCTCAATCTCCCCATCCCACCACCACAGCCGCCCACCCCCGCCTCTCAGCCCGCTGCTGAGTGTCTGTAATGGCCCAGACGTGGAGGGGAGGGAGAGAGACTAAGGAAGTGAGAGAAATGGAGGAACGGAGCAAGAAAAAGAGAGCGAGCGGGAGGAACTGGAGGGTGAAGGAGGGAAGAGACAAAAGGAGGGGAGAGGGAGGAGAGGGGAGAGTGGTGGCGGAGGAGAGAGAGGAGACACAGGAGCGAGATGCCCGGGGGGAGGAAAGGAGGCCGAGTCTTTAGGAGGAAGCCAGGCAGCACTAAGCGTCTCTGTTGCTGCCCAGTCAGGCCTGCCTCCCCCCTGGCAATGAAAACCTGCCCCCCCCACCAGCACGGCATCCCGTCCTCACTGCACTCCTCTCCTCCCCTGTCCATTTGTCCTCTCATCCCCACACACTCGCACTTTCATTTGGATTTGCCACACTTGTAAGGACTCTCCATTGGATTACTTTAAACCTATTGAACCCGAGGCCGTCTTCCACTCTCTTTTTTTATTTAAAGGCTTATGGCATGGTCACTACAGCCCAGTCATATGTTGTTATAATGAGGACACGTTAGGGTACTCAGGAATGCCATCATTTGGCATGTGAGTGGTACTATGCATGTTCTTGAGTACTTTATATGAGAAAAATCATAGAAATAACTACTTTTATGAATGTTCATTGATGCAGTGCATCCAGAGGGTTGAAGCTTTCCTAAACAAAAACTGTGAGCACTCGTCAAAAGAGCTGAATCTTTGTCCTCTTCACTAAATTCAGACTGAGACAAGCTGCAACAGCATCTTTGCTTACAATAATTAAGTTAATAATAGTAAGTTAACACAGATAAAGTGATGTTTAAATGTTATAATGTATAAGACAAAGGAACAAACCACCACGTCCTCTCTCCTGTATTGCTTGACAGCACAAAACAGAAAGTTGGTGCGGTTTTTCAAGTGTAAATGCAGCTTAAGTTGAAGTTTCTGGTAATGCTTCTGAAAGACATGGTGACATATAGAAGGAGAGCAATACGTTGCAGCATCTTCTAAAGGGGCTGAGGGTGGAAGCGGTCTTAATGTATTTTGAGAGACTGTATCATTGGTGTGAGGCTAACAATCATCTCCACTGTGCACTAATCTGTTTACAATTACTGGGAGACAGTAAGAACATGAAACTGACATACTGATGTCTCAGAAACACACACAACATCACTATTTGGCTGTGACCAACTTAAGTCTTTCTGTTTGGTTCTCACAAGGATTGGAACACAAAGAGCACACACACACACACACACACACACACACACACAGTGGCCTCAGGACTAATTGTTAGATTGGAGCAGATTTTCTAGTTCAGTTCAGGGCTGTAATTGTGAGGAGAGCGGGGAGGGATGACAGGGCTTCAAGCTGAGAGGACAAATCACCACTGCACTGATGTTCACATGTCCATGTGAGTGTGTGTGTGTGTGTTGGGGGTGAGGGGTTAAGTCAATTTCAGGTTTCCGTGGCACTGACCCCAAAGTGCCACACACACACACACACCATGCTGACCCATATAGGCCCCACTGTGCCAATGAGAACCGTGTTAAAAACCGTGTCAGACTTGTGTTTGGCCTCAGTACAAAAGAGAAAACTACCACATCTCTCAGAAGAAGAATCCACACAGTTTGTAGTATATTCACCTCGTGAAAAGAAACATACAACACACTTTGAACCATACTCCATAATTAAGGTTTTCAGTATGTTCACTCTGGAAAAGTGGTATGTAGTAGTTTCACTAGTCTCAGTATGCATAGTAGAAAACCTCTCATCTGCTCAGACTGCACCTTAAAAAACTCTCTATCTCTTAATGTTTCTAAAAGAAACACTTGAAGGAGTTCATCATATTTGAGGAAGTTGATGTACTTGTAGGATTCTGACAGTATTTGGGTTGTATCCACTATTGTAAGTACTTTAGATAAAAGCAACAGCTAAATACATTTAATGTAATGTTAAAAACCTTTGATTTCTGTGCGTGCTGTTAACATACACATACATATGTCCTCCCCCAAAATAAAGCCATATGTGCGAGCAGCTTATTATGACCCATACTTAATTTATCTGGGTTTATTCTATAAAAAATGACAACACTGGACTTTCACCGCTGTTTGTGCCCCACGTTTAAAACTAAAAGTCAGCGCTGACTTTTATATATATATATAAACGGAGGGAAATGAAAATAAACGGAATCACATGTTGATGGTAGTAAAACATCAGGATCAGCTAAGAAAACAGAAACATTTATCCTGTTAGTATAAAACCATTAAAAGTAACTTTTATTAAAGCACGTGCTGCACACAGTGAGAATGGGAATTGGGAATGGGACACAGTAAATGACTTTGCAGTGCCCTTAAGCAAGGCATGTGGCTCTCTGTTCAACAAAAGAGCTGTGCTTATACTGGTCAGTTCCATGTGTGAGGTTACTTGCTCTAAGAGGGATCAAATGGCTGAAATGCAAAGCAAATAAAACTGTTTAAAACTGCTAATTCTAATTTTCAATGACTCCAAGATGAACGCGGCTCTTATAAAGGTATAAAACAAAGAGAGGGAAAAGATCACTATCGACTCCATCCCGCCTCTTCCTCTCTCCCTCTCTCTATCTGCAGGAGCCTCATCAGACACAGCGGGACAGGAAGGAGACGCACGGAGGGAGACCACGAGACGGCGACGCACACAGAGACAGGAACCTCGCTGAGAAGCCCCGCACACATATACAGATATATCTGCATGAAACACCATGCACAGGCAGGAGAAGCTCTTCACACACTCTACATCTGCACCCACACCTGGACTCTTTCTTGGTTGAGGTTGTTTCAAGAAGAGCCAGAGAGCAAGAGAGAGAGAGAGAGAGAGAGAGAAAGAGAGAGAAAGAGAGAGACAGTGAGAAAGAGGCTGGATAAGAAGAAACATTTAAAAAACTGACATTCAGACCAGCCAATCAAACTATTTTATGTGACTCAGTTAGTCGGTAACACAGTCACAGAGTCAGTCAATCATTCAGCCAGCTTACCTTGCTGTGATGTCATGGTTGTCATTATGACAAGGCCTACAGCCCTGTTGTCTGATTGGACGTCGGCCGCTGTCCAAACCCGCATTACATCCATGGCAGGAAAAGGAAAACAGAATTCCCAAACATCCACACATAAGGTCTCTTTATCTGGCTATATTATGGTCTGTGGTTGTCTTGCCACCTTTCTAAACTCCAGCCTAGTCTAGTTCCTGTACCGTAACTGGTTTTAGATATCTTCTTCAGCATCTTCTCCTACACTTATCCACCATTTCTATGCAGGAAAAGTGAAAGGTTTCTATTCCATTTCAACCCCTGCCAACGTAGTCTCAGTAGACTCCTTCTCCCAGTTCTTCTTCACTGTCACTTTATCTTTCCTACCTGGCCTTCTCCTGCCATTTGACACGTTCTCCTAACCTAACCCCTCATCTTCATCCCTCCTTTAGCCTAGCATTCCTCTTCCACCTCGGCCTCTCCTCAGCCTCCCTGTCTCTCACCTTTACCAGGTTCCAGTGTTCACTCCACCCTCACACCTGCACCCTTTTCCTCCCCCTAACCCCCCGATTCGGAGCTCCTACCCCGGCCCCGGCTCTCCCTGTGCCTGTCCCTGCCTCTCCTCCAGCCTGCCTTCCCCTCTACTCTGCCTCCCTCAGCCCCAGCCTTCTGCTCAGTGTTCAAGGGGAGAGCCAGCTAGGAATGCTGTGGCTCTAGACGTTTTGTCCAAGCCCTAGGTCTCTTTCACTGAGGCAAGATTAGTTCATACAAAAACTCAACAATACACCACTGAAAGCCATTGTTGATATTCAACATTTTTCACATAGCGGAGCAGAATAGACAATGCGGCAGCCGGGAAAGCCCGAAGCGGACTAGCAGGGTTGATGGCTGATGGTATCTCAGCTGAGCGAGGGCCTTAATCCCTTTTACACACACACATACAAACAAAAATACACACACTCTCAACAGTCTGGAGACAACAAAATCAATACTGCTCTCTCTCTCTCTCTCTCTCTCTATGTCTGTGCGTGGATCAGTGGGTGGGTGAGAGTGTGATAGGGAGAAAAAAGAGAATAGTTCTGTTTGTACCTCTGTGTGTGTGTGTGTGTGTGTGTGTGTGTGTGTTGTTGGACCATCTTGGCACAAGCATTGTTAGATCTTTGTACATAAAGGATTTCTCAAGGTTCCCCATCACAGGAAGTGGTGAAAGCAACGTCATGACAACTTTGATTCAAAAAAGAAAAGAAAAGCTGCATACAAAATCTTTATTTATTATTATTATTATTATTTATGAATTTTAGTTCCTATGAAATGCTTAACAAAACATGCAATAGTCTCTTAAAATCCTGATTATTTAGGTGACCATCTAAATTTAGGCTGGATGATGCTTAATGATAAATGCTGTGGACTTTCAGTGGAATGCTATTTAAAGTTTTTAAAAGTTCTAGTTTTACACGTGGTGTGTTTTTCTAATGTAATGCACAAGAGTGAACGGTTGTTTTGTCATTTTTATGTGATTTGCCTACATCTGACATTTTATTTGGAGCCCCCAATGCCCTGAGAAATTATGATTTTATTTTATACGCACAGGATACACAAGATTTTTGTGCACAAGTTATTATCTTGTGTCTAAATCATGTTTTTTACACAAAGATTGTGATATTAATTTAACCTAAATTTCCCAGTCCGGATCTCAAGTTAGGTTTAGATTTAAGGTTCTTCTAGAAACTGACTTATAAATGTGATAAAGCAAACTTTTTGGAGCCTAATACATCAGACCTGACTCAGAAAGTGTTGGTCAGTTTTACACTTTACAAGTCATTAAAAACAGTAAATGGTATTTATAGCTGTCAAAAAGAACTTCAGAACCTTTGAAATGTAGTGGAGTACAAGTCTGAAGTAAGAGAAAATGGGAATACACAAAAAGTACAATACAACTAAATACAATGCCTGAGTAAATGTACTTATGTGCATGTTCATGTTTCCAGCACCACATTTGTCTGAATAAAAACTGGATCATCAGTCCAACAAATCATCAAACAGGCGTGGATACAAAACAAACCTAAAAAGCAGCTGTAATCTGACACACCTGATATCTACTATTACTACACAGAAGGTCTCAGACAGTAGCGTGCTCTGCAATCTTCTTGAAACGAGAACTGAATCAGCTTTAGAAAATGTACCTGGACACCTTGAAATGTGCTGCAAAATGTAAATTGCATTCCTGGAAGATTAGTAGCCAAGGAAGCAATAAAATGAGAATAAACTGATGGGAGAAAAATAAAAAAGATTTCTAAATAAACTACTTCCCAATGTTCAGTCACAAGGACCGAGCGGGGCTCTGACTTTGGACCTGGAATCAGTGTGCAGGAGCCTTTATGATTACAGCTGTTTGATGTAATGAACGCCATGTCGTGTGAAACTCATAAATCATGTCACGCCGGCAGAAACATTTCACAAAACATGATTAAAAGTGTCGTGTAACACTGGGAGCGATGGTGTCAGAGTGAGACATGTTAATTGTGCACTAATGATATGTAATGAATGTCATCAGCCCTGAGGCTTCGGCTAACGAGCTAAATGAACTGGCACTAATGGGCCTTTTAGCTTATCTTAGCGCTAACATTAGCTAGCATAATAAAGGGTTCGTCCTCTGCTGACAGCCACCAACGGGCTGTGAGTGGCACAGCGAGTTTCCAGAGGTGTCATATTACAATTAGATGCTTCTTTTTAATGCTTTTTGACAACAACAACAACAACAACAACAACAAAGACTCTCAGGGGGGCTTTTGACAGCTAACCAGGAAGACACATAAACAGACTGTAGCAAACTTATTCTTATAAGCATTCTCTCCTCCTGCCCTCCACCTGGACTCCAGATCCAGATCCGGATCCAGCTGCCAGGCTTTGCCAGGATCCCAAGTACGCTAGGTAGCAGAGGAGAAGAAGAGGAGGACGAGGAGGGAGGGAACAGGGCCCTTCTCTTTCTCTCTCTCTCTTTTTCTTCCAATTGACCAATTGACAGCTGATTGATGGCTATCTCCCCAGCCCGACAAAGAGCAGCATTAGCATAACTAAAGCAATGTACAGTAGAGTGGGGCAAACAGTAAATTACATGTTACCCCGCACTCCTCTCTCTCTCTCTCTCACACACACACTCACTCTCTCTCCTCCACTCACTCATTCAGCTGAACGCCAAGGCAGGCAAACAAAACAAAACAAAGTATGCTTTTTGTCCCTCCTGTGAGCCCTTAAACAGAACAACTTGACAGTTTCTTTTGAAGGAGACACATAAAAGGCCCTGACAGAGAGAGAGAGAGAGAGGGAGAGAGAGAGAGACGTTAACACACACACACACACACAGTACAATCTGAATAGGACACTGGCCCTGAGGAGGGTTGCTGTGGTGTGTTTGGGGACAGACCAGGGCCATGTTCTTCAAATGTCACTAATCTCATTAAAACAAGTCGTCCAAATGTAACGGCAAAATTGTCCATTTGCAATTTCCTTCCGTATCAGCAGGATGACATTGTTTGTTATCGTGCCTTCTCGTCAGATTGCCGAACATCGTCTGTAAACCTTCGACTCTATGAATGCCTTTCAGGAGATCACCGTTATCCACATTTGTACGATTCATCGTGTCTGGTCACTCCATATGGCAAGTTATCGCCCACGTTCAAGTATGACCAATCGAAACAGCGCTAAAACAAAGTGCGTCAATAAACACATCCCTCTAAAGCAGAGGGCCCCATGAAGAAGATGAACCACATTCATCCGCATTGGTCAGTGAGATGTGATTACTTTGCAACATGGACCGTGTAATTCTACTGTTGATCTGTTTATATCTTCATGGTATTGCTGTTACTGTTAGCAAAATCTTGGGTGAGAAGCGTCTTTGAATTAAAATGTCAATTTTAACAGTTTGAAGGGTGAGCAAATTAACAATGATGTTACTGTATATTATAGAAATACAAAGGGAATCCCTGGATGGATTTATGGATGGATGGATTGACGTCCATCCGTCTGACTCGGACAAACAGAGGGATGACCACATACTGGCCTACTCTCCTCTCTCCCTCTGTCTTTTCCTGTCTCTCCCCCACTTAGGCCAGCAATCTGTTCTCTAATTGTTCATTCATGGTGTGAATCTTTAAATAGGAGGCCCAAGCCTGGCGCTAAGATAATGACTCGCTCTGAGTCGTTAGCTAGCAAGGCTAAATTACTGCTCAGTGCAGAGTTACCATGGAAATTGGCCACAATGAGAGTGATTAGTCTTGTGTCTTTTACACACCGAGGCGCTTTGCAGTTCAGCAGGAAACAGGGGAACCCTCCTTCGTCTGCTCGCTCTGCCTCTGTATCTATAGCACATTGTATTTTCAGAGTCAGTCGCCTCAGTAGCATGACAAGTATACTTAGGTTGCCTCATGGGAATTATATATTTGCAACAAGATGATTTTTTTTTTCAGCCGTTTTAAAAAAAAAATCTTTTCCTTATCTGATTGGTTGAGGGAGCCTGTCAAATATCAGATAGGAAGATATGTGTGACTATACATAAAGGTATCAGTTTCATCTTCAATTTTGTTTTATTTGCAGAGTCAACAGACACTTTAGTCCTTTCTTGCCTTATGTTTCTATGGCAACCTTTTTCAATTACCAAGTCAGTGTCTGATCCTTTGTTGATGATGTTCCCGTCCTTTGCCGAAGCAAGGAGTTCTACTAGATTTCAATGTCTCTATTTAGATTTTAGTTTTGTTAGAGATCTTTACTTTGGAAACTTTTTTTAATTAACCTCCGTCTTGTGCTTTGTGTTTGTGATCTGTTTCCTCTGACTCGTGTTTGTTCCTTTGCTTCACAGTATCTTCTGCTCTTGTCTTCTGTTGCTCAATATACAGTACAACTCTTTCTCTGTGCAGGTGTGTGTGTGTGTGTGTACATGCTCATCCACATGTGAGGATCCTGGGGGTGAGTGTGAGTGGCACGCCGCTGACACACAACAGGAGAGTATTCTGCCCACTTCCTATCTGTCTCTCTCCCAAACAAGGCAACAAGGCAAGAGAGGAGAGGAGAGGAGATTATCTGTCTCAGTGTGAGGTTGCCAGTCAATGTGAACATCAGAAGAGAAACTGAAATAGCCATCATTACCTGGTCTGCTGCTGGCGCCCACTGAGAGGTCTGTTAGTGTCAAACCAGTGGTCTCCAGAAGACCAGTGATCATAATATTACTCACCAGAGGAGCATGAATGCTAATCAGCAGAGATGATATGAAGATCCAGTGTTCTATGATATATTCAACTTTAATGAATCTCAGGCTTCAATCGAAATAGGGCCTTTACTGAGAAAAGGTTCACCACTGAAATGCATTTTATAATTGTATTTCTCATCACAGTTTCTGTGAACCCTACATTATCAAGAGGCAGACACACTGATTGATTTGCAGCCTTTTAACAGTGAAAACAAACTAATATTTCCACACTAATGTGTCCTCATCTGAGTCTAAAAGGACAAAGACATAAGTGCTCTACACACACAGTGACATTTCTTTGTAAATACTCATTTTGTAAGTGAGTGCTTTCAGGTCTTAACATCACACAAACTCCTGCTATCGAAGCTTCATTTGAATCAGAATGTGAAATACGTAAGAAACTGATTTAAATTTCTAACCTGGAATCCACAGTCTCAGAAATTTGCTTGTTAGTTTTTGCAGGGTTTTTTTTTTTTTGCAATAATATCCCGGTATGATCTCGGAGTGCAGATTTGTAACTCTAATATTGTATATTTATTATTCAATTCAACAGTTTAAATGTATTGTGTACACCTTTCTGTATATTTAAAGATCTGCTGAAAATGAACTTCCTGTCAGTCTCTGGGTCAGTGAGTGTAGAGATGAAACACATTCGAGCAGCATGTTTTGAAGGAGAAACAATAGTCATCAAAATCTCAGCTGAGTCTGTTAATGACTTCTGTTTCCGGGATTTTGGATAAGCTGATAAAGTCCACTTTCCTCCGCTGTTTCACTGGCAACATTCAAACATACGTGTAACATACGTGTGTTACTCTAACAGTCCAAACCTTCCTTGACATACATGAGGTTTATTCAGCAAACTTTTTAGGCTTTTTGTTTGGTAATGCCAACTTTATTCAGTTAAAGGCGTGTTCCTGGTTATTGTCCGATATTTTCTAACAATCTATTACCCACCCAGGCCCAAGCTAATGCTCTTAACACACATTACTAGTAATCCTCATCTCCAAGCTAAAGCCATTGTGTCTGGACAAGTGAGTGGGACTGTAGCAGTGACAGCAGGTGCTAAAGCCTCAGCTAACCCTGGCTAACACCGCCTGAGCTCCATAAGACAGGAAATGCTGGGAGGGATACTTACCTACTTACTGTATTACGTACTTACTTACACACATGCATCACACACACTCACTCACTGACTCACTCACACACACACACACACACACACATAAAAAGGGCGGGGACTTAAAACAAAGGCAGCGTGCTGAATGGAGGAGATGATCGTTGGGTCACATCTACATGACAGTGCAGCACAGCAGGAAAACGACGGGGCTTCCTAAACCCCTGGAAGGGCTACTGTTAGCACTCAGGCCTGTATTCTCACAGTGTGTGTGTGTGTGTGTGTGTGTGTGTGTGTGTTAGCTAACGAATAACACATTTGAAATTCTAACTACCTTTACCGTTAATATTCGCACCACATAAATCACTGGCATTTGCACCTGGTTAAACTTTAAAACTGTTAAAAAGATTACATTAATGTCAAAAGAGTTAAAAAGGCAATATTTGAATGTTCATCTATTTATTCACAGATATTTGCTTTCTGTGTGAACATGCAAAGCTTAAAAAAAAGTCGAGGTAGAGAAGAAAGTCAGTTTTTAGTTTGAGTTAAACAAGCCTGGTTACTCAAGTCTCCCTATTGTTCTAAACACTCTCCATAGTAGAAGTAGAAGCGAATAGTTAGAGGGCTCACGCTGTATTGATTTGCTCTGTCAGAAATGGTAGAAAAGGTGAAATTATCCGAGTATGGAACAAAAAGTTGTCAAATGACAACCTGTTAACATGACAAGAAAATCCACATGAAGGTAATACACAGGCAGATGAACTCAAATACACACACATAAAAAAGAGAGAGTATAAATAATAACACAAGCCCGTGTGTGACATAAACCTTCATCATGTGAAAACAAGAGGGCAGCTAATAGATCTAGGTATGGTTAGATTCTCATGTACCTGTATTGTATATGCTTTTTATCACTATATGTTTTTAACTATTGGACAATTATTGTATTATTTTTGGCCAGCCAACAAAAACTAGCCCTTCAGCTAACGTGGGTGTACATTGTCCCTTTTCAACATTATAAAATTGTAGAAGTTTCAACATTGAAAGTCAACATTGACATGAGGCCCAAGGAGCAATAGGTTTAAAAATAATTGGTATATAAGCGTGACTTCTAAGTAACATTAGCAAAACATTAAAGATATCCTTTATGTATTTAAGATTACAGCAGTTACACAATCACATGCACAACCTCTCTCTGTTTCTAACAACAGAGGTAGTTTTAATAAAAGGCCACTTACTGAGGTCACTTTACTTTCATGATTCCCATTAGAAATATGACATGGACATAAAACAGTGTGATTGGTGAATGTGTTTATATTAATATTTTATATGTCATCACTGCAGCTGGAAATGCCACGATCTGAATCATCATCATTAGTTATTCATTCATCATTAGTTAATGCTTGATATTTTTTCTAGTTTAAAGTGGCTTTAAATCACTGTTATTGTCAACAAGCCCACATTACCAAATCAGCACATGTTTGACATTTGGGGGAAAATGCTCATTTGTTTCCAGTCTTTATGCTAAGCTAAGCGGCTGCTGGCTGTAGCCTCATATTTAGAGGGTTTGTTCAGCTTTCTAAATTCAAGCACTTTTTAAGCACTTTCAAGGTACCTAAGTCAAATATTTCCAGCGTCTCGAAGCCATATCATCACATCTTCTTACTGCCAAGAGACAGCAAAAAATAAGATGATGGGATTGTTTCATTTCAAAGTTTACATAAGTGATTGTGTAGATGAAAAACATCCCAAAAACTTTTTGGGGACTATATTTGAAAAACAAGGATATTCCAAACCTAACCGCTAAAATTAAGCATTTTCCAAACTTTCAAGACTTTGTCCGAACCCTGCATTTACCGAACAGACACGAGAGTGGTAGGTGTGCTCTTCAGTGGCCCACCAGGGGAAAAATACAAACACTGGACAATGACGGCGCCTAGAGCCACGAAAAATCCCTGCTGACACCCCACAACACAGGAACAGACTCCTGCCATGTTAGTTTCTGTAACCGCCTTTCCACTGCTCACCGAGCGTGCAGAGAAAATGAGATGTGTTCACAAAATAAAGCATTTCTTCACAGGGCTCCCCGGCGAGATTATCATTAGATACTGTCGGTTCATTGATGGAAATGTGACAGACTGTTGAAAACATTTCCCAAAGGTTGTTTCATGGTACTCTGATTACCAGACTTTTGTAAAGAATTAGGAGAGCATGTTCAGACCTCTCTTTGTTGGAGGTCGGACAATTTCTTTGAGGTGAGCCTATCAATCAACATATTGATTAGCACTAATTAGGATCAATCCCACTGTGTTTAGCTCAGCGGGTGAAGTCTGGTGTGTGTGTGTGTGTGTTTGGGCAGTCATGCATGTATGTGGCTCCATATGTGTGTGCGTGGGTGTATGTTTGCCTGTATACATTCTTCTGAGTGTGTGTGCGTGTCTGCGTGTGTGTGTGTGTGTGTGTCTTTGTCTCGGCTGTCACCCTGAAGGTTATCTCCGTGGTGGCAGCATCGTCAGGTGACAGCCGTATCCCATGATGCCAAGCGAAACGTCAAACTGTCCTTCCAACCAGGGTTCCCTTGACAACTAAAGTAATACACACAGGCACACACACACACACACAAAAAGACACACACCAAACACACCCTCTTCTAGTAGTAGGTGAAAGGTATATATGCGTGTGTCTGTGTGTGTGTGTGTGTGTGTGTGTGTGTGTGTCAGTGCGCCAGAAGGTCTGCTCAGACTTTGATAAGCTATCACATGTCCCAGGTGATGGTCTCTAACAGCACATCAGTCCAAAGGCACTGCCTGACAACCGAATCAAACGCACCCAGACCAGACATCCTGGCAACACAAACCAAACAAACCCAAACTGACAATATATATTATACATACATTTCCCTGAAACACACTCGCAAAAAGGAGAAGCTTTTATTTGTGCCTGGTTACCCAAAAAGGAAACATCCCTGATAAGAAAGTGTATTTTAGGCACTCGCTGGTGGTTCAGTTTACTAATGTGTTCACCGTGTTGGCCAGGAGACCCACAGGAGGCCCTTTTAGCAGGCCACACTGCTGCAATGTGCCTGCACTGCACTTTCTAAAGGCCTGTGAATCAAACCAATTTTTCCTCCCGTTCCTTAGGTGTGCTAACCCGTGTACTTTATATACTTTGATAATATTGTCTGCCTTACAGGATGAGCTGCAAGTACAGAAAGCATCGCTGAACTCTTCTGTAGTCGTTATTATTGATGCAGGATGTAACTTTCAAGCTTTGTGCAACTCTACAGTGGCGGGTCTTGGTTTAAATGTGGGTGCCAACAATGAAACGGTGAAGCAAGATTAAAATGTCTTTATCACACCTGCACCTCTAGAGGGCAGTGCTCAAAAGAAGACTACAGTTTGGCTCATTGGTACTATTGTTTGGGATAACATTGTACTCATCAAAATAATTGCTGAAATCTGGGAACTGGCAACGTCTTGAAAAAGAGACCCGACGGGACAAGACATCCAACATGCACCACAGCTCACTGCCAGATCTCCTGGTTCACCTGTGACCTTCCCTAGTGGCCAGAGTTGTGCACACTCATGCAGGGGCTTTAAAGGCGCTCTACTTCTCATCAACAAAGTCATACTGACAACAGGCCTTTAGTCACGATAGAGGTTTAAATACACCTTCAACAGACCTGAGAAAGTTGGTTACATCTCAGAAATACATAAGTTGAGGTCAACAGTTTAATCCGTAAATCAATACATGTGGAATATTAAACTGCAAGGAGCTGAAGCAATAAAACGGAGGCTTCTCGAGTCCAGTTAACTCACTGTTCAAATGTTCCCAGACCACGGATTACAGCACTTTCTAAGAACAGATTGTACCTTTGGTACATGTGTAAGAACAATAAACCAATCTAAAGTGTCCTAATATAGAAAACAATGCACTTCCCGTCCACTTTGATTATCATGTGTGAATCACGGTCGGTAACAAAGTACAGGGAAGCAAAATATGAATGTATTTCTTTGGAATTGTTGTGGATTAAATGCTGACATGTTTCCAGGAGACGAAAGTCAAGCAAATTCAATAAGTACTTTCTTTTGCAAAATAAACAATCCAGTAAGAAACCATCTCTGTTAAAGTTCAACGTTTGCTTTGTGTTTCATCCATCAAGAGGCCCTGCAGAGAATAATTCACACCTAAAACTATACTCACGCATACACCCTCAGCATGCCTTGTACAATTACAGAATTACAGCATCTTGGAAATGAGACATGACAGAGGAAGCATGCTAGCACTGTAGAGAGCTGATTTTCTCTCTCTCACACACACACACACACACACACACACACACACACACACACACGTGCACACAGATCTCCCATAATGAAGTCTTTCGGGGGCATGTGATGCCAGTGACACAGGTTCCATTACCTGGCCTGTCACCACATCGCCCTGGTGATGGCCTGTCAGATAGCGTTTGGTTGCCATGGTGAGAGACATTGGAATCCACATGATCCAATAATGCAAAGCTTTGATTGGTCTAGCTGTTGATGTGTGTTCATGTGTGTTCTGTTGAAAATGTTGCTGGTCTTTACATCTTTGCTCTTCTGCTTCTTCGTGCATGTTGGTCAGTCCACAACTTCAGTCCAGAGTGAAATATCTCAACAACATTTGGAAGGAGTGCCATGAAATGGCACAGACATCCATGGTGCCCAGATCATTAATCCTAATGACCTTGGTGATCCCCTGACTTTTCCTTTAGCGCCACCATGAGGTTGATAATTGTAGGTTTTTTTTGTTGGCCAAATACCAAATACCTGCAAAAATAATGACATTCCCATCAGCCTCAGCTGTACTTCGTTACGCTAAACTAAAGCGGTTAACACGGTAAACAATATACCTGCTAAAAATCATCACGTTAGCATTTAGCTCAAAGCAGTACAACCTCACTCAGCCTGGCTGTAGACACTTGCTTCCTTCTTGAATGAGGACATTGCCTTTTTGACCTGGTATCTAAGGCTATTTGCTGTGCTTCATAGGTGTAGTCAGTGCTTGAGGATTGCCAACAGTGATGTGAAAACCATGGCTTTTGACCAAATTTCGATGTCTCAGATCGGTCTGTGAATGGATTGGTGATGAAAATCTGCTCCACATATACGATGAAGATAGCCGATCACACACACACACGCACGCACGCACGCACGCACGCACGCACGCACGCACGCACGCACGCACGCACGCACACACA
>JAVQJL010045386.1:0-22858 GCA_036024295.1 Nannoperca obscura | reverse complement strand
TTGTCTCTGTTATTTTATATATATATATATATATATATATATATATATATATATATATATATATATATATATATATAATTTCTGGTTTAGTTTTCCACAAATCCCATTTTAGATCTCTTTGATGCTAACTGACACAATGAGTGAAAATAATGGCTGTAATCTGATGATGAAAATATAGTTCAATGGACATGTAGTTTGGGAATCTCTGGAACTGAAATAATCAGTGAACAACAAAGACCCAGTTTTTGTGGCACTGCCTGCTGCCGATGTCAACAGCAAAATAGCATCATGCATTTTCTCATGCAGATCCAGTCTCTTTGATGCAGGTCGGCCCCTCTGTTTTTCTGTCTCTCCCTCTCTCCTTCTGCCATTGTGTGCCCCGCCGAGTTCACACTGGACTCTCTTACTCTCCCTCTCTTCCTCACACAGACAAACACGCACACATATTATCCCTTCCTTGGGGCTGTGTCTGACTCCAGCATGAAATCAATTTCGGAGCCTGCACCCTCCCACCACCCTTCTTCAGCGCCCATTTTCTCTCACCATGAAGCGAGACTGTTGCTGTGCCAGCCTGAGAATAAGTACACCCCCCCCCCCCACCACCACCAACTTAATGCCCCCATCCTCATCCCAGAATCCTTCAGGGCTGTGCCCTCGTAGCACCCGCCGTCGTCATCTAGTCTCCCTCCTTTCCTCGCCTTTCTCCCACTGTTCAAAGTGGCTCTAGAGCCCTTATCTGTCCCCTATATATCCCAAATTTTGGTCTGTACATGTAATAGGACTGCATATTTTAAATATAAAAATGTAACCTGCACAGATAGTTGAGACCATACACTGTGAATCAGTAAAATCAGGTTTCATTTTCACACTGAGCATGCTGTTTTACTACCAACTGTATGCGTGGAGTATAAAATGTCTAGTATAAATTAGACTATACACTTAGGTATATAATGAAACGCTAGTCTTTGATCATCAAAATGCACCAGCAAGGCTAAATGGGAACTCATTAAAAAAATTGAAGCTTAACAGTTTGGCAATGTGAAAGCAGCATGAAAAGGTTTGGAATCCCAAAATTAGTATAAAGTGACAAACAGTGAGTAAGTTGAAAGAAAGATGGATATACAGAGGTGAGGCGGTACGGCTTTTATCACCGTTATTCCCTCCGCCAACGCACACCGCTCCTTCCTAATCTGCACTGACAGAGTTTTCATCGTCTGAGGAGGTGGGGACGATGGAGGACTAGAGGGAATCGGGAGAGGTGGGGGACTTTCCTCCACTCTCTCCCCAGTGGCGGTGCACCTCGAGCGGCCGCAGCCGGGGCCACCAAGGCCCCCTTTGTGCCAGTTATCACCAAGTGGTGAGTGATGGCACCTCGGCCTCCCGATCTCAGGAGAGGGAACAGGGGTAGGAAGGGAGGGGGAGGAGGTGAAGAGGAGAAGGTGCACAAGAGGAGTAGATTGGAATGTTCCCAGAAGAGACAAGAGAGCGTGAAAGAGAGGAAAAGAAAGGAAAGAAAAAGAAAGAGGCTGTTTGAAGGGACGGCAGTTGTATCAACTGTGCTTGTCTCACAGGTGCACCACAGGAGGAATGTGCTTTGCTGCGATGACTCAATAGCGCTTGAACCATCAATGAAATAGCAAAGAAAAAACATCCAACGGTGTGGGAATGGTCAGGATTTCACTCATTATCTTTCGAGTTCATCTCATAACCTTGTTTTATTTGACAGGCTCCAATTTAACAAGCTGATGTCATTCGAGCACTAACTAGGACTAGACTAGACTCCTGCTATGATTTCATGTCTTGACTCAGTTATGCTCGCTGAGGCACGGTCACGAGCACTGAGTGACGGACAAACGTCTAGACAATGAGCAGACGTTGAGACATGTCCGAGTCGCTGCAGACGGGTCTTGGGAACTGCCCAGACGGTGAAAACGGTCAAAGGTCAGTCTACCCGCCCCACTCTCTCCTTTCCTTACCCTGCCTTCTCCCACGCTCCCACCATAACACACCTGTGTCCTCACTAACACTTATGTCCCTTTTCCCCCTATCTCTGTCACACACACAGAAGGACGCATACACACAGATACCAGTGTCACAGACATTTCTCTCTCTCTGTCTCTCACACACACACACACACACACACACACACACATTCCTAGACTTCCCAGCTGCCTGTGCACCTGGGCTGGTAGCTGTCATCGCCGTGGTAACTGGCGTACAGCTGGCTGTGTCACTATCACCTGGCTCATCTGCCTCTGAAAGAGAAAGAGAGAGAGAGAGAGAGAGAAGTGGTTAGAAAAGGGAACAAAGATTGAAAAGGCAGAGTGAAAAGAGAGTGAAGGTGTTTGTGAGTGAGAGAAAGGTTGGCAGATAGGGAGAAAGAGAGGACAAATGGATTTTAATCATTTAATCATAACATTAACAGAGTGAAGGATTGTTATAAAAACAAAAAGAAATCCTAAATAAATCACCTACAAACACTTTTCTGTCCTCCTTTCTTCTCTCTTCTGCCTGTAGTTCATCTCATTATCTTCTGCCATTCTCCACCTGCCCACTAGCGGCCACTATTGAGTTTCCCCACCTGAGCTCATCACTTGACCCAGTCAACTGCTCACCCAGCTGTTCCTCATCTCCCATAAGCCCATATAAGGGACAGCTATCAGTCACTTTGTGCCAAGTTGTCTGTGCTGGCGTAGTCGTCCAGCTGTTATCCCGTTTCTGTGTGTCTTGCCTGACTGTTCTCTCACTCCTGACTCTAAGCCAGCTTTTTGACCTAAAGACTGGCGATAATTTAAAGGCAATCTAAATACATTAGTGAAATAACATCACAAATTCAGAGGCCTCCATTCAGGGCGGTGGGGGTCACTTAACGGTTTACCATACAAATACTGGAAAGCATACGCTACGGCCTTCACAGTCACCAGATCTCAACCCAACTGAACACCTATATTATTATAAAGTTTGGACCAATGAGGTCAACTATGTAGTATTAGAGAATCTATGCAAAGGCACAATGCAGCTGTTTTAATAGTGCTTAATTGGCAACCAACATTTAAAGTTTTCAGCTAAGCTAGCAAATAGAATGGGTTTGTTCTTTACAAACATTAGCTTGAAGCGTAGTGGTCCTTTTAAAAGGTTAGAGTTGAGACTTTTATTTTGTGATATCAGAACTTAAATATCCTCCAGATTTTGGTTGAAATGTTTCTGAAGCTGTTTTAACATGATTTTTTTTTTTTTATAGTGTTGGGTTGATGAATTTGGTCACCACTCGTCACACAGTTGATGGACATTTATTATTAAAATACAGAAAAACTACATCACCACCCAGAAATAAACTCCAGCTTATATTATTTCAACCTATCCAACCGTGTTAGAGAAAAAGCCTCACCCTCGTTTTTTAAAAGGTCAGGATCAGGGGTGTAGCAAAACAAGACTTTTAGAGACCCCCTGCATGGGCGGCTTTAATTACAGCTGAGGAAGTGGCTCAGCTTAACATGAACCACCCTGCTTGGCTGTTACATCCCATGACTCTGAATGAAAGCAGAAAAGCAGTTTAATATCTTTTAATGTGCCTGTGTGTGAGAGAGCCGCACGCTAGCAGTGTGTGGCAAAGGCACCGTGCAGCACATGTGCAGGCGCGTCTGCACTGCCTGTTAAGCAGAGGGGACATCAAAAGGTGGGTTTTAACACGCACACACACACACACACACACACATTCACACTCATTGCAACCCCTCACTATAAATCCCACCCCAAAAGGAGCCATTTATGGGACAATAAGAGCCCATTTATGGGCCCCTAGAAATTGAAGGCAATTCAGAGGTGTAAGATGAAAGATGACAAGGGCTTTCTTGGTGCATGCTGGTAGCTCTGTGTTTCTTCACAACTTTCTCCTCTGTAGCCTGTGTGTGCTAAGAAGGAGGGATCGACCAGTTTAGTACAAAATGAGAAATTTCACTTCCCAAGCTTTCCTTGCAAAATGCAAATGAAACTGTCAAATAGTGTGAGCATTTCCTGCCATACCATTTACTGCATGTTTTCCTAGGACTTTTACAAAATACTTCAAATATCACAATTTATCTTGTAGCTGTTGTTGCTAAGATCTCAGTCCGCGCAGATGACCTCTCCTGTCCCCTAGAGGTCACATAATGCTTTCAGCTGAATACATACATAAAGACAATGGGATTAGCAGCATTCTGCACACTCACACACACACACACACACAGAGGCACACCAGACATGGACCGAATCACGTCTGCCTCAGAGTCACTCAGGTGTGTTGAGATAGCTGGAATACTTGACACGAGAAGTTTGGGGAAAATCACGGAGAGGCCTGTGCCATGCTCTGTCCACTCAAGCATATACAACAGCTCTCTGGCCTGTTGTGTGTGTTGCTGATGGATGTAACAGCACATCAGGCAGAGCACTTTTGCTATTTTATCTGTCTCTAGGCATATGCATTAAGGGTGTTTTTAAAGTTTCTACAGGTTTAATCCTATCGAACTATGTAATACTGAGCAATAGAAAATAGTTTCTTTGTTTCCAGAAAACTATAACAGCTGTTTTGTTGTATCTTTTCTTTGAGTTGATTTCGGATTGTCTCCTATTGTACAATATATGTGTTTTTAAACGACCTGTAAGTGTTTAATGTGTCTTTTGTTCAATTTAATAGCTTAATTCAACAGCTAAACCAACGTCCACAGGCTACACACTAGCGCATGTCTTTATTGTTGGCCAACAATGAGTCAGCTACCTACTATATGTCTGGAAACAACTTCTTAAGGAATCACTGTTTGCTCCTCTCCCCCTTCTCTTCCTCTCTTGCTCTTTTCCTCTTTTATTCATTTAGTTTAATAGTCTGTAATAGTTACCAAGTATCATTAAGGCCAACCTCTGTGGCTTCTAACAGCGGTGTAGGCAAGCCAAGTGTTTGTTGTCAGCATTTTATTGGCTTCCAGGGAGGAGGGTTGTTGTTCAGTGTAATCTTGGCACGCCAATAACAGGTTTCAATAAAAGCAGCTGCTTTCTGATGGTAGTTAAGCTGCTCTCCTCCCTCCCCCTCTTTTGCAAGTGTGTGGGGAGGAATAAATGGAGAGATACCTGTAGAGAAGACTGGAAGAGTCTTTGTCTTAACACATTTTGAGAACTTCTGCTTCCCTTTATCTCTTGTCCGACATGCAAAAATTCCTTTTGTCTTGGATCTTTATTTTTATTTTTATCTTTCTCTGTTTTCATCTCTGTCATTCGTTTCCTAAGCATACCTTTAACTGGTATGCTATACCTTAGTCCAATGCCATATGCTTTAGCTTGACCACACTGCCCCCTTTAGGGAACAACCTGCTGTTGCAAATCAACAAAGCTGTAGAGGCAAAGAGGCATTCAATTATTTATTAAAAAACATTTATTTCAGTGGCCGATGCCCTTTTAGAAATGCATAGAGAGGTGAACCAATCAGTATGGTGCAAACTGGAAGTAATCCAAAATATATGCAGTGAACTAAACAAAATTTATTTATTTAGTGACCTAAATATGTTCCTCAAATTTGTAGCCAATTAGTCACTGTTACCACCCATCTGCATTTATCAGACATTGGCAGTTATACTAAGACTGTTCCTTCGTCTCGTCACCAACAGTTTAGCAATACAAATTGTATGTACCACCAAAAGTGGTACATATTGTCCAAGATGCTGTAAAAGATCAGAGACGAGAGCACAAGCAAAAGGGATGTGAAGAAAAGTGAGGAAGAAAGAAAAAAGCGAGCAGGAAAACAAATAAAAAGAGAAAAAAGAGGTGGCGTTTGTTGAAGTAGTGCTTTGTCATTTGTTGTCTGAAGTGGTGTTTGATGGATCACGAGCAGTACATTGGGAAACACTTTGGAAAACAGTGTGATTGATACTAAACAGTCATGCAAATATAATACAGAAATAACTGCAACTTTTGTGCGTTACAACATTTTCCAGTAACATGACAAGACCAGAGAGAGACACATGGAGAGAAAGACATGGGTGAGTTATGTCTATAATATCCCTCTGATTAGATAACTTGAAGTTGATCCTCAGCCCTAACAGGGCAATCATTTTTGACTAAATGTAATCTTTGTCATCCCCAACTTGTACATAAAATTAGTAATGCAGGTGAATTACAAAGCCTGGAAAAATATAAATGGTTATCTCACTTCTCTCTGTGGGGTTGCTCCGCATAAATCTTTATCTGTCATATAAAACGACAAACATGACACAGGTTGAAAGTTTGAATTTAAGTAAAACTCTCCTGTATTGCTTTCTTCTAAAATATCTCTCATTTTCCTTGGCAGTGAAGTTTGATTTGCCACCACATTCCACGGCTAAAAGGTATAGGAGAAAGAGTCCCTATGTGGCTAAAAGAGTTCCTGTCTCTCATGTAAAATTAAAAAGCACTGCAGACAAACATTACTGACCCTCGACTGGAGCATGAACATTCCATGATGTCTGGCTGACCCTGATAGGGGTTCATGTTTCCTCTCTTGGTTTCTCAAGGGATTTCATTTTTTCTCCCCCATCAATCATTCTTTATTTTCTAAGTGTCTAATCGTTATTTCAACGTGCAGAGGTGGCAAGCAGCAGGCACATGCTAGTACAGAGTCCAGGCATTTTAGCCATGCCAGCAGCATGGTTCTGCAAGGCAATGTCATTCTGCCGGTTGGTCCATCACTTTGGTCCAGACTGAAATATCTCAACAACTATTGGATTAAGATGACATTTTGTACATTGTACATCCTTAGCATGAATTGTAATCACTTCGGTGATCATCTTGCTTTTCCTTTTATAGTGAAAACATCAACAGGTCAACACATTCAGTTTGACTGAATTCCTGCAAAACAAAGAATACTCTCAACTTCAGCTGTACTTTGTGTTTAATGCTAGTTAGCAAATGTTATCATGCTAACATGCTAAATTAAGATGGTAAACATGGTAAACTTAGCACTCTACTTAACATCAGCCTTAAGTTCAAAGCACCACTGTGCCTAGTACTCACAGAGACGCTCCCATGGCTGTGGACTCTTTCATAACAATGGAATATTTAAATATGACATCTTTCTTTATATCTATCTCTCACGAGAATGCATAGTGACATTCACACAGATTCTGATCTGTCAATATACCCTTACTGTATTAAATACCCTCAATTCTGCACTCCCAAACAGTCCCATTCATTATGAGGTCAGTAGGTACATAGTGTGGAACACTAAAACCTTTGTCTGTCCACATTTACGCATTTGCTCCATATCTACTTGGTGCTGTTTTTGAACCCTTAGTTTGAACCCTCTGCTTTCAGCCCCCTGGGAGGTGAGTGACAGCTTTTACATGCCATAACAAATGTAACTGATATGAATTAACGTGACTCATCCAGAAATGACACCCCACTTTCCAAACATTTGTTTCATAGACGCCCCTCTGAGTCAAAAGAAACTTTTATTTTCCGTTAATCCAAACAGCCTTTTTGACATAAACACAAGTCAATTTCCATAATCTTTGGACGGCTAATTAAGCAAAGTTCACCAGAATCCACCAAAGTCATCACACATTTTCATGGACTGTTTTCACAGGCATTTACTAGTCAATCACCATGTCAACCAGTCCTGTCGTTGCAGCCCTGAGCAGTCTGATCCCTGAGTGACAATATGTTCTGGTCACATGGAGCGTATTGGGGCGGAAAAGGTCTCTTGCTTTGCCAATTAACATTCATGAGTGCGTTGTTTCCAAGAAAAACCTAACATCGATCTAGTTCGACATAGCAGCTTGTTGCCATTGCTGGAGCCATCTTTACTAACAGCTGCGCCATGTGAATCCAACACCCCATCACTTACAACACTGATCGTGGGCTGTAGTTTGGCCTTTAGTGGTTATCATTTGTTTCTTTCACAAGCTGTTTTGCAGGCAAGGATGATGGGATAAGTCTGTGTGACCATTTGAGGCTTCTGAAATGGAAATGTCCAAATGTCTCTTGTAGCCAAATCACTGTATATACTGTATGCAACGTTTCCATGTTCGTTCATATCAACCTGGGGTGCAAAATACCCTTAGGGGGCTCTAAATATCTGTAGGTCATGAGGCAGTAAAGGAATAATATTGGAGTAAACGCAAGAACTCTGGGAAAAATTAGTCATCTGTTATGATCAAAATCATTTAAGGTGTAATTTCTAGTAAAAAAAAACTCAAGAAAACATAATTAATTATGCCTTCAGTGACTTTTTCCCAGTCTAAATAACGCAAAATATGTGTTTGAAAGACAAACAATGAGGTTCTGCCTATATTGGCGGGGGGCATGGATTTAAACAGAGCTAAGTGGGTTTCCTAAGTCAAAGACAGTTGGGAACCAGTGGTTTCTATGATAATATAAGCATGGTCACATGGCTGTGACCTCCAAAAGGCATCCAGAGGTTATCCATGATTCACTCAGATAATGAGCCTCATCACTTAGGCTGTCACCCGCTCTCCTCTGAGGCCCGGGCTAATATTTGTAGCCAGCAATGCATTAAGGGGTTACATGAGCAGCAATCCCATGCAACGCTGACCAGTGTGATACATTACTGTAAGCACATGAATGATTAGATACTTATTTAGCATAATGTTGAAGTATACTATAGTGCTTGTTATCTGGAGCAAAACACTGAGAATTAAATGGCTTTAGAGTGCCACTTTTGACTTATATGCATTTAAATATAACTTTTCCCTGAAATGCATGTTAAAAGATCTTTAAAGACTATTTGCTGAAAAGATAAAGGAAAAGCTACAAAAACAAGAGTTTCTTTATTTTGCACTATGAGACACCAGGCCTAAAATTCATCATCCTTCAACAGTTTACGTACTGAAATGGCAATCATTAGGTTTTGGTTCCTGAGTAATGACTAGCATGAAAAAACAAATTCTTATCAAGTCAATAATAATTGCCCTGGACAAATCTAGCCATAGCATTGGCAAGACAGCTGGCTCTCTTTGGTCGACGTTAATTCTTTACCTATACAGTATGCATTGCAGATGGCTCTTTGGTGCTGTCTTCATCTATTACTTTTGTCCTCTTCCCCTCCCGCTATTTCACAGTGTTGTTCAGAGGCAGTCAGGGCACAGTGCCACCTGTCCGGGTAGGTGAGCTCTGCAGGGACACAGCCTGCGGTGAGAAGGGTCAGAGCCGGCACAACTGAACAGCCGAGGCTCCTGCTGAAGGCCACAGTGCCGACCCCAAGGGTTGTAGGAGGGAAACAGGTGGTTGACTTCCTGCCCCATGCTGGAGCAGCCTATCCCAAGTCTGCACAATGGGAAATAAAATTGTGGCTTAGGAGTATAAATACTGAATGCATACTGGCTATCTATGGCCTACAATGTTTTCCAGCTGCATACAGCACAAATGGTAGAATTAAGCATTTGCATGTACACCCACAAACATCATAAAGGCCCTTTCATTGGTAATTTGTCAGCACCTGTACATTGCGTACCAGCTGATTTCTCACCTGGTGAACGCAGCAGGACTGTTCAGGTGGTGAAACAGAGCAGGCTCACACACAAGGGAGGACCGTTGACACACACTGACACATGACTGACCCAGTGGACCCAGGTGCACCCTTAAAGCACTTTCTGGTGGCCAAATAGGGACAGATTTACTGCAGAAATTCTGGAGGGATTTAAGAGAAAGAAAGTTTAAAAGACCGAGAGTTTTCACCCAGCACTATTATGAGCAGTCTTTTAAATGAAGAATTAAGTGACTTGGATTTGGAGCAAAGTTATTTTAAATGGAGGTGTAGATGTAGTTCCACAGGACCATTCATCATAACAGACATCAGTAATTTCATTAAAGGCCAGTACCAGCCTTATGTATTGGTAAAGCCATATATCAGTTGAAAGGTTTATAAGGGTTTCCACTCCATTTTGAGGTTCACACAGTATATAATTCATTGCTTACAACAGGCCAGTGTCTTTGACTCTGGAGCGAAAATACTGCAAAAGGTCTACCCTACATGGCTACATCTCTGTACCTGGTGAGTGACATAACCATGAACCCTCTCCAGCATTCCCTCACACGTGAACTCTCTGGCAGTGAATGGCTTCACCTGCAAAAACATACACTTTTATTCCGTGCTACTGTAACTGGAATTTATAGGATTACAAGGTGTGTGTTTATGTAGACACAAATTCGGCACCTGTGTCCGCAGAATGCCTCTGACTGCCTCCCGTACATCAGTCTTGTTGGTCACATCTACAGTCCACACGTGGGGTTTCCCAATGAATTCTTCAGCATACGGGTGCTGGGAGGAGATCTATGATTCAAAGTTGTTTTCTGTCTTTAGATCTAAAATTGAATGTACGACATTCATATTCAATTCATTTTCTTCTGTTAGGGGAGTTACTTACCCGTCTTGTGGTGGGCTTTCCTTTGTAGAAGTCATTGTTGTCTGATGAGTGTGGTGGGTCAAATCGTGGCTGAAGGAAGACACAGCCCAGAGCTATGGCCTCAATGGGAGCTGGACCCTCATAGGGGAACCCAAGGCCGACAAACACCTGAGAGGGAAGCAGCAAAGAATAAACACATTACATCTTAATAAGGTTCCACCACAAACTATAAACAAGGCAGGATATAAGCATATGCAATAGATGCACTTAAAAGGATTCAGATTTGCCAACTTCGTAGCTTTATTCTGCGATGGGCTCTTTCCTGACCTTGGCTCTGCGGAGAAGTTGTAGGAAGCGTTCCTGAGTCAGCAGGCCGTGGTTTCTGATGGAGCTGGGAAGATTAGAGGTGTGTCCTGGAGGCTGGTAGACTGTAGCATGGGTCTCCAGCTCTTCAGTGATCACCCCCACATACTCAGATTTACCCTGGTATATACACACACATACAGAACACAGAGTATGTAGGCTTCAGACCAGCGTGTAGAAAACCACCAAGCTGTCTTTGTGAAATCTTCACTCTGGTGTAATATTGTGCAGCAGCTGGCTTCTTGGCACGTTTCTTGCAAAATCAGTTTTTATTAATACATACAGTATACTTTTGGTCACTATACCTTCCACATGTAGTCCTGTTTGCCATACACAACTGCTGTTCTGTCTTTCCTAAAGGTGTTCAGCTCCAGCTCTTCCTCCCTCACCTCCTCTCTCACTGCCTCCTCGCTCACAAAGCCCAGGAAGGAGTTATCAGGAGTATGAGCTAGAGATGAAAGAACATAGATAAATAAATCATATACAAACCCATCACAAAATGACAATTTTACAAGAAAATGCGGGTATAGAACTTTAACTTTGTTAAGAGTTTTGAGATGACAATTTTGAGCAGTATTATAATTCTTTCTTGTGAGTAATGATATAAGTTTTAAAAGTGTCCCAAAATCAGTGCTTATTTTACCAAAACATGATCAAAGATTGCCTGTGCACAAATCTCCACTGAAGACAACACAGAAAAAGAAACACTGTGTGGAAAATGTGATCACAGGATCAAAGGAAGTATTTCTGGACAGGCCAAAAAATATTACAGGTGAATAACAGTTAAGATTAAAATTCTGTGTGAGAGGAAAAACATGCTGTGCAGTATAAATCAGCAGTTAAAGGAAATGAGAACTCTAGGTTAACGTCTGGCTGTTTGGATAGGCAGCTGCCACCCTGCTGCAGTCCGACACACTGAGGAAGGTGTGAAAGATGAGTATTTACTTTACTAGGAATGTGCCAACAAAGGTGTGTGTGGGGGGGGGGGGACGTGTGTGCAAGCATCCAGTTCTACAACATTCATGTGTGTCTGTGTGGGGGGGGGGGTGTGTGTGTGTGTCATTCTCTCCTGTCTCATGGCCAAATCTCCCCTCATTCACCCTTACAGCAGCACAGAGTTTCCTCCTGGCTCCGTTTCAGCTCCATTTGTCCCCACTTTTCTCTTACACCTGTCTAAATTCACCACTTAACACACTCACCTATCAGATAAGCAAAGATATGCAACAGCACACTGATATAATCAAGATCATGCAACATGTGGGGGTTTGAAGGGAAGCTGTGAAGGAATGAAGTGCCTTGGTTTCAGTGTTCTTGCTGCCTGTTAACCGTGCTGCTTCGTCTGCCTCTCTTTTTAGTCTTATCCTTCAATCGACTATCTTCCTCCCCCCGCATTTCAAAACAGAAGCATAAACACCCGTCCACTCTTTTCTCAAGCTTCTTTCTTTTCTTTCTTCTTCCTGTGTCTTTGTTTCCGTTTTGCTGTTTTTCTCTTTTTCTGTCCTTTCCCCACCATCAGCTAACAGCCATCCCTCTCCCCCCCCTCAACAGGACAAATAAACAGTGTTCCAGGCTGAGGCATGAAGGGTGGCTCTCGGCCCAGCGCCTCCAGCTTGTCTCCATCTCCCGGCAGGGTGGGAAAGATGACAGGGAGAGGTGTTGGAATGAAAGCTCTGTCTGGGCACCAAGTTTATTTAACCCCAGCTATTAATCCTCTCATTGTGAAGACGCTCTGAGGGGTGTATGTGAAGGATCAGTGCTGCGGCTGCAAGATATAAATCTGTGTCTCACATGCTGAGTCACATGTTGGCATGATTACAGACACAAAAATGCATGCACATACACACAGACTTACGGAACATGGTCATGTACTGCAGAGGCTGCAGACCCCAGCTGCCCCACAGTGTTTTATATCCATGGCTTCGTGCATAACTCCCCAAGTTAAAGGCCGGTTCAGTGCCAAAAGAGTCCAGGATCCTGAAGCGACACCTAAAATGATATTTAAAACATTGTTTATCATGACATTTATCTTACATCTTACAAATTTATCAATTCAGCAATGATCACATGACCAAAAACGTATGGTATGTAGCGCTGCCTTCATCATGTGACTTGTCTTTTCATATCTGTCAGGTCTTTTAGATTTAAAGGCTTACAAGGTCTTAGAAGTGCTGGGTAAATGTCATGGCCAAAGATGTTGTACAAGCAAAATAAAAGTATTGTGTTCCTCTTTCTAAGTTGACATTGTAATTGGTAATCCCAAAGACCATGAAACACACTTTGCAGCTCATTGCAGAGTGAATGTCAATGTAACAGTGTAAATGTAAAATTAAAATGTAAAATTATTCAAAGAATATAGAAGTATTGACACTAGAATATGCATAATTGTGCTCTTAGAAAATTGTGGTCGTACTGGTAATGCGGAAAAGCCAGTCCCATGGCACCTTGAAGGTGAGCAAGGCCATGGTAGTCAGTATAGATGAGGTCAAAGGTCAGGGGCCTCTGGATTGGACAACTGCCTCGGCCTGGAGCAGCACCTATCAGGCTGGACAATCACAGTAAACTGCGTCACTAATTGCTCAGCCTCATAAACCAGACACCTATGAATACATCATATAAATACAAAATAAAACACATTTCTTCATGTATGTAATCACTACTTCCAAGTAAACATAATATTTTGTGTCACATGAAAGTAACTAGTTGTATCGGACAGTGGTGCCAACCTGTGTAGTTTGTGCTGTGAGGTGCTGAAGGTTAAGATATGCCCCAGGATTGTCAGACAGGCACTGAGGTCAGCCCACTGGACCAGCTCCCCTAGAGGACCCCCTGCTTCCACCATGGCTTCAAAACGCTGGCCCACACTCCCAGCCAGGGCACCGGGATAAAGCAGCACCTAGAAGATGACAGGTGGGGATGTTAGGGGATGTCTAAGACGGCATTGAAAGGGTAACCTGTTCATACCGTAGGCTATTTATTATGGAAGTGAGTTTTATACTGTTAAAAATCTGTATTTACACACTAAAAGCCCCACAGAAACATTGTGGTCAAACAGGCATGTTTATGAATACATATGTTGGTGTAATTTCAGAAATGAACTTGGCGTGGCAGAGTTGACTTTCTGGTTATACCCTCATCTGGGCCGAGACTGTCTTATTGCTGCTCTTCCTCATCCTCAGGCCAGCCTGTATCCACCGATTGGACATTCTCTCCACTCTGGACCGGATGAAGTTCATGGCAGGACCACTGTTGTTGCTGATGACCTTGTACAGTGAGCTCAGAGTTGTACGTATCTCAACCTATGTACAAAGTAGTGTGAAACAGTGAGGTAGTGCAAAGTATGTACAATATATCTGATAGAAATCATATAGTAGTGTTTTCTGTGTTATTTGTATTTGTATTTATTAGCATATAGCTACATTCATAGTACAGTGATACTCAGTGACATGCACCTGATGTGGTTTTACCTTCTTTGTGTAAGAGTGAGGCTTCTGGTGCCATGGCAGCGCTGACCGGTTTCCTTCAAGACGAGGAGGACAAAAGTCCTCTATTTGGCTGAGGTAAGTCAATATGGAGCAGGTGGTACCATCCACCCCATAAAAGGCATAACAAGGGTCTGACTGCCAACGGGCCCGCAGAAACTGCCATGGAGACAGATGTTAAATCAAAATAATGCTATGTTAAAATAACAGCACAAATCTTTGGTTATGTACAGTAATTCATCATGCTGATTAGCTTAGCTATTCTACAATATAAAGATCCTCCTATACTGTAGATCCCATTATTTTAAAATGGTATTTCCATATCCAGCTCAAACTTGTCCATATACTTGGAATTAAATATTAAACTTTGAACTTAAAGTTGAGGTAAGCATTTCAACAGCCTTGAAGTTCATGCTACCACATATATTTCCACTTTCTCACCTCCACTTTCTCCGCACACACTGGATATTCAGAATCCATTGGCACCTCACACTGCTCATTGGGCCCTATGGGTAAGATATTAACTGTCACAGTTTTTCTTTATGTGGCCATTTTGAATGCATCGTTATTCCACAACCCTGGCTTTAGTAACAAAAAGTACATTGTAGAGTTAACTTAATGCAGGTAATGAAGAACAGTGGATAATAACTTTGATATACAACTTCTCGACTGAAATGTCCACAATGAATAGCAGCCATCAGCACGATGTATAGTGCTGCCATGCGTGTAAGAGGCATTAAAGTAGAGGCAGTGTGTTCTCAGAGGCCTTTTCCCGTAAGCCCCCCCCACCATCTCCAGCCAATGTCAATCAAGTGGAATCAACGCGCACACTCACACACACCTGACCCACCTGCCTCCTACCAAACATACCCTTTTACAATGCCAGCCCTTGCCAAAATACACAGTCCTTAACTATGTAAAACAACCTAGTAAAAAAAAAAAAGATAAGAAAACTCGTAGGCATAGCCAAGGTGTGAAAGCCTAAAAACAGTGATGTGCTATAGGAGCACAGCAAAAACGAAAAAAAAGTGCTCCCTCTGCAAAAACAAGAGTATGAGTAGACAAGTTGGTGAAAGGACTCCTGGGTAATTCAGTCGTATTTTATGGGTGTGAGGTAATATGAGAGTAAGAGGGTAAGGGGCGAACAGGCTGGTGATGGGGAAGAGTGTGTGCATGCAGGTGGCATTTGAGCACATGCTGCTTTTGTGTGCCCTCACATATGTAAGATATGATGTCTGTGTGGCCCAAGCTTTATGTATTAAATGTACCCACTCCTCCCCACTGCCCACAAACACACACACACAACTCCTCGCGTGCCAATCAGGCTGCGTAACCCGACGCTCACCTGACACCTCTCAGGAGGGTCGTAGCGTAGACGTAAACTTTTTTCCTCCCCATCGGCACTGGCTCTGTGGGACTTGTTAAACTTCTATTCAAGGACTTCATCCCCCATAACCACCTGCACTCACTGCCCTTTAACCCCCCCATTCACACCCTCCATTATCACAGCTTGTTAATTTCACTGTGTGGTTAACCTCTATTGAGGCTATGAACCGTGCATTTGGCTCAGAATATCACACTACCACAGAAGTAAACCACAGAAAAGCTTGCAATTGGCCAATTACTGAAGCTGGGTGTATTTATTTGGTGTAGTTACAAAGTTAAATCATATTATTACTGGAACAAACCCTAAAATACCTGTTGGGACAATACTGGGACAATGAACTGCTTTTAGCAAAGTAAGAGTAAAATTAAAGCTAAACTAGGCAAGATGTGTATGTAATAGCTTAATACACCTGTCTTTTCAGTTTAAATCTCACTGTGTGGCCCCAGTTAGAATAATTTTAAATCAATTTCTGTTTGGGGGTATGTACTTGTACACCCAAAGGACATTACAAATCTGAGCTACAGAGCGAAATACAAAACAGTTTCCCTATAATCTCCATCCAGAGAAAAATGGGCCACACAGACAGTAGATCTTTTTCCTGACTTATCCTTTTAGTTTCCTTCATATCATAGAGCATCAAGGTTGGTAATCATGAGCATGCCATATGCAGTTCACTGATGTCAAAAGTTCAGATTGTTCAGAAGAAAAAAACCAAAGCAACTTGAAAATCTTTGAAAATGTACATTATATAAAGGAGGTACAATCAGTCAAAATCCAGAAAAGGTAATACGATTACAAGACAAATTACATGTGATAAAAGTCTGTGTTTCACCTGTCTGCAGTCTAAGGTCCTCATGTGGTGATGGTGTGTGAGACTCATGGTGATGGTAGCGGCTGAGCTGGTCGAGCCTCTGAGACACTCTCTTCAGCTCCTTTTCTACCAAGTGGGCTAAGCCTTGCTGGTCCTGTCTGAAGCTGGAAAAATAAACAGAAACTCACATGTTACCACACTGTATGACCAAATACAATAAGCTATATCTGTATTTTCAGTGTACTGTACTATTCCATGTTAAGACAATGTTGAATACCTCTGCAGTAACAGACTGAGATCATCTCTGGTCAGCTGGGGAACACCTCTCTCTCTGCTGAGCCTCTGCACCTGAGTACTCAAAGCCTCCAAACGAAGAGCCAGCCTGCGAAAGCCAAGACCACGTTGACCTGTGACATAAAGTATATACAACATGGTATGTAATTTGTGAACAGTATCATATGCTCCCCCTATCATAACGTTTAAGTAGTAACACTGTGTATTGCGTCGGTCTTGAAATAAGCAAATCTTGTTCTGTGTACCATGAAACAGCTATTTTCTTAACTTGATCTGCTGCAAATGAAGCGGAACTTATGGCTATGTATATTTTCCATATTTTGTGTAGGGGGTACAGTAACGACATCAAATCATTTTTACAGGGGTACATTTTCTTGAACGACAACTTGCTGTCAAACAAAGATGGTAATGAGTCATAACTTCTGACAACCAAATGTTTCATAGTGTAACTGGAGCTTTGTGGTCATCTCACATTGCTCCGTGGTTTCAGACTGATATCGCTGTGTTTAAAAAGCAGTAGCCATGTTGACATTAGTTTTGTGCAAACCTACACAAGTTAGCTTAAAGGTTGTGGGTTGAGTCAGAGAATAACAATAATTACCACAAATATAATTAACTGGCCCATGGATGAGGAATTTAACCTAAACAAATGATTTCCTATGTAGCCAGCAATATTTGCCCAGGATTAACTGACAGGTGTGTCCTGGGCTATCATATGAAGGTTTGTCCTGGGACAAACATATTAAAGAAATCTAGTGGCCCAGGAAAAACTTTCATATGATGGCCTTGGATAAATGTGAAAGTTAATCCTGGGCAAATATTGCTAGCTACATAGGTGATTGTTTATTTAGGCAAAGGTACTGGTAAAGTTAAGGTTGATTTGAAGTCATAAAGATCTCCTTGGGGATAGAGTTTTAACCTGTGCTACACAGTAAAATCCCACAGACTGGTAAAGTCACTTCATCTCTGTTTGCTCAGCTGACTGTCAGCATATCACTTCTTACATGCCCAGGGGCCCTTTGGGCCTCGGTGTAATGAAAGATGAATGGGAGAGAAGAGGTGGGGCCCTGTAACAACTTAATGCCAGTACTGATAGATAACCATATGCCCAAACAAGTTTAAAACTCACAAATGTGTGTATGTGTGTGTTTACATGTACAACCCTCACTTACTTTACTATCACAATAAAAGCTTTAAATAAATAATAAGATTATTATTATTCAATAAATAATAATAATCTACTGATATAAATGTCCTGTGTGTCAGACCCAACACATTTCTTTTTTATAGAGAAGATCTGCCAATGGAATGAGACAATTCAGTTTTATGTCATTGCATATCATCCTGTACAAGCCTTTTCTTAAAAATAATTTGAACGATAGTGTTGTGGGTGAAACCTTATTTTTGGATATCGTCCTTTTTGTCTAAAGCAAGCTAACCTCCATAAGGTACAACCTAAATTGTCTCATGTCACTGCTGACAATGGGGGGCAAAAAATGGGATCATTTTAAGATTAAACATAACATAAAATGACTCAGTCAGAGCTGGATTAACTATGTCCGCTGCTGACCAACAGCTTCCACCATGCGGTATATTTTCCAACACAATCATTGCTGGGTGGCTCTTGTACACAACTCGTGGTGGGTCCCTCAAAGCACAGAACAATTATGGGTCTGTGGCTGAGATGCACCAGTGGGTAACATTGTCTGCTAAAAACATGGGATGTTTAGATAAAAAGTAATCTTCCATGATTACATTTTGAAACTGATTCATCACTGACCAAGTGTTTCGCAAAAAGTGTGAGTTCGTTCTGTCTTACCAGCAACTATCCAGTTGAAGCAAACACCGTTAAAGTATTATATCAAGATTCTTGACAAAATCAAAAAACAGACCATTGAGCGTAGATCAAGAAGTCTGGGAGAGGCACAGCGCCAGAAGATGTTAATATATTTATTGGTTGTATAAGAAAGAATGTTGTAAACCAGGAAGAATGCTTTTGCCCAAACATCCATGTCTACTGCCCCCTTAAATACCCTCCTTTAGGGAAACAGTTTAGCCAGACAATTGAATTAAAAAGGGATATATCTTCGCTGCAAACCCACAACTGTCAGACACATGGAAGGACCCACCGCGGATTGTGTACAAAGCTTCATCTAACACAGGTGTGACAGTAAATCTTTGTTAAATTTACACTAATGCTGCCCTATTTCCTCAATCAAGGCTTACGTGTGAAGACATCACAGCTGACTGGGATCAACGTGTTCCAAAACTTTATTTGTTTTGAATATTTTTTTATTTACTTTATTCATAATCAGTGTTGCTCCATGGTTCTGTGGGCCCATTGATGGTTTTACCTTTTCGCTATTAAAACAGTTATGGCTTTTACTTTTTCAATAAACAAAATAAAGGTCCAGGACCGTGTGTGTGAGTGTGTGTGTGTGTGTGTGTGTGTGTGTGTGTGTGTGTGTGTGTGTGTGTGTAAGAGAGTGACCTTGTTCCTCAGGTGACCTCCCAGCAGGTTCATCCCTGGTCATCTCAAGTGGCATCCAGAGGCTCTGTAGCAGCAGGGTGAACACCGACAGGCACAGACAGAGCAGCAGGCAACCACTAGAGGGCACAATACACAGATAAACCTCCTCAATTGCTACAGCAAACACAATATACAAAAGTCTACATGAGTGGTTCCCAAAGGGAACTCAAGTACCCCATGACACCAACCATCAAATGTGCTTAGTTGAACTGATTCTGATTCAGATTGAACTCGATAGTACTTAACACTCTTTATAAGTGGGTTTTGTTACAATAATGTTTTATGTAATTAAACTGTCAATGTTTAGGTTGCTTTGGTCAGATTGTATTTGTAGGGCTACTTCTAAAGTTACCTTGGAGTTGCAGAATGTAAAACATCTATCCATTACTTTTAGCTAACAGTTCTATCAGTTCTATCTATTTATTCCCTTTAGTACTTTTGACTGTATCAACTTTATTTATTTATTTGTTTCAAATTTTAAATATTTGTTTATATGATCTGTGCATGTAGAGTGAAGGGGAATACAACTTTAATTTAATTGTGCACCACTGAGTTGTAGAATGACAAATAAATGTACCTTGAACATCAATCATTTATTCATTATTTTAAGCTAACTTTTCTGTTTGCTTGCTTGCTAACTACTTTTTTAGCACACTTTCAATTCCAGGTATTATAGCTGACACAGTATGTGCCTGTATTTTATAATCAAATCATAACTTGTAATTACAAAAATGAGTTGAACTATTATCTTTCCACATACCCCCTTAGCAACTTACCTGGATGTGAATCACTGCAAATACATGTAAGTCTGAAAATGGACGATCATGCCCAGACTTAAAATTTATATTTCTAATAAGCACAGTATGCGTAATAGAGTAAGCAACTCCAGATATGTAATTGTTATATTTTCTTTATTGGCCACATATTGGACATGACATAAAAGGTCAATTTTTATCATTTGTGTCATAACCAACCAGTCAAATCTCCCTTTAACTTCATGGATTTGATTTTAAGGGCGTATTTGATGCAATAAAAACATACAACCTGACTTTGCCTTTCATCAACTTCTCTGAGAATGTGGAGAACTACATTGTTCCATGACTTCAAGTGAGGACCCTGGTGTGTCAAAACAAATATCTGAAGCGTGATGTGCCTCTACAGCATGTGTCTGCTTGCTGCTCACATGGGCTCCCAGCTTCAGTTTAACTGGGGCAGAGAGAGCAATCACTTTGCTCTCGCGTTCATCAGGCTAGTAAACCCACCAACCCATACACAAAGAAACAAGGCATAGCCAAGCTCACGTTCATGCACAAACATGTTTCAAGGCTCTCCTAGTGCCTATAAAGCACTAGAAAATTATTTCCATTTCATTCAATCAATCTGCATTTCTTCAAAGCTGTCAGAGCACTCATCACGGCATCACATGTCTTTGGTTGAGGGCATATACAGCATGGAAAAGTAGCACATTTTAAAAGCTGCACACCAGAAATCATCAGATTACTTTGTGATAGGTGGCCCAATGCTGGGAAGATCCAGCTCCACATTAAAGCATTACACTGTGCTTTGTCAACAAGTCAACTGAGTTGCATTTTTAACTTTCAGCCAGCTAAAGTAAGCCAAGCCAAATGTCGGGGGTGGGCATAGATGAGGTGAGGTGCATCAGTTACTTTCCACTGTACATTTTTACTACATCAGCCACTGATCTAATGATGCTGAGCCTTACCTGCGTGGCCGCAGTGAAACATGCATGGCCCTCTGTTTACAGGAAGTTGGATCTCACTGTCAAAACAATGGCATTGGAATTACCAGTAAGTGCAACACGCTCAGTAATACATGTATAGTTTTGGCTTGGGCAGAGATAAAAATAATTGCACTAATGTTACACAGTTATATTTTCCACTCCCATATTTGGATTCAAACAAGACCCATTGTAGCTGGATTAAATTGCAAATTGTCGCACTTGAATTTTGACCACATGAATTGCCTCAATAAAGTCTGTAGGCATAAATGGATTTCAAAGTAATGTTATTGCCAGCATGACTGACCATGAAAGCCTTTTCAGCCTGTGGTCTTTCTGCGAGTGTGTTGAACATGTTCATTAAACTGACTTTCTTTAAACTGGAAAATGAACCTTAGCCTAAACAAAACCTGCTGTCACCAAACTGTTGTTGTGTGTCAATGTGGAACATATACAGAGACGTCAGCAGTTGAGCAAACAAGACAAACCAGGACATGGACAACCACACACGCACACGTGCACACACACACACACGTGCACACACACACACACACATCCTCACCTCCTTTGGGTCTCTGTCCCAGCCCACTGGCAACCATCAGGTCTGTTTTCAAAGCAGAGAAACTAAAAAAAGGAAATAAAGTTGGGGCTGGGAAGCATCTTGCCTCCTTTTTGTCTCTTTTCGCTATCTTTCCCTCCTTCTTTGGCCGTGCCTTTTCTCTCTCCCAGGGCCTATGGGTAGGCATCCTGCGGTTGTCAAGGTAACCTGACTCCCCTTTAAAGAAAACAATACCCAGAGTGCTGCTTAGGCCTTTCATAGATACAATGGACCCCATGCTATTGGGTGACACAGTTTCTTTCAGTGTCGCTGGCTAGAATTGAGCCTCGGTTGTGAATTGATACTCAAGCAGAGAGCCTGATTTAAATAGCTCAAATGGTGCAAACCTCTGGCACTGAATGGTACAATGCAGACAAAAGACAGTACAAATTGAATGACAGTGATAATAGTAAGCATAATAATAGACCCCAGAAAAAACCCAGTGGAAACTTTATAGATAACAATTAAAGGTTAAGTTGTAATTCTGACTAATTGTGTTGTAACACCATTGCACTTGTCAAATAATTCAATCAGACAGGAATTAATGCATTTATTTCTAAGGAGGTTCCTTTTTAGCTGCTAAAATGGAAATATATGAATATATGATCACATTTTTGAAAGACAACTATGTTTCACCTAGCCTCACTTTTATTTGTAGTCTGATTACTGGTTTATTAAATCATGCACGACTAGGAACCTCAAACATTCTGGTGACAAGGCACTAAAATCACCATTGGCAGTGGGAAAGCCATACAGGTTGACCACAGATCAGATCAGATCAGAGTCTTCCAATCACCTGAAGAGGGTGCTGTAGTACCAAGATGTTCTTGTAGACCAGAACCTGTACTGGAATGTAAATAAGAAAGCAAAAAATACAGTTTAGACACAAAGGTAATCTCAAAGCACTAAAACAAAATCCCACTCAAGTGGATTTGAAAGCCTTTAATTTGGAATCTTAGAACATTTTAAAATAAATATTCCATGTTTTCATTGCCACAACATGCTCTAATGTGTGTCACAAGTATACAGGTATAGTTCAGAACAGCATACAGTACTGCCCTCAGGAGATTTGTAATTCAGGCATGAATCAAAGCAAATGAACTCTACAAAAATTAAAATGCGTTCGCAGAAAACGATGAGGGAAACAAAAATGGTGTTCTGATCGTTTGCCTCTGATCTGTTAGGGGCTGGGGAGTGTGGACCCACAAGCAGGACTCGGACAAGTAGGTGACGGAGGTGTACAATGGGTTTATTGGCACGGAGCAGTCTGTGAGGTGGGGGAAGGTCGGAGGAG
>JAVQJL010045380.1:0-49316 GCA_036024295.1 Nannoperca obscura | reverse complement strand
AAAGAGTTACTTGTAGTGACAAACCCACAGAGAATAATCAACCAACTCAGAAGCTAACATAGGAGCTAGCATCGAGGTAGCATGGACTAACACGCAATATAGCTATTATGCATCCAAATAAAATTTTAAGTAGGTTATTATTGCTAAAACTATTGTTTAAAGCTGCACTTATTTCACTTTCCAGTTCCCTGCAGCTCTACAGAGCTTTTAAATATATTTTAGCTTAATGTTTTCAGCATAAATCTTTGATATATGCACTGTATGCTAACTACTCAGCAGTAAACAGCACACTAAAAACGTTAGCGACTAGCTGGTGAACATAGTAAAGCTAGCAGCTGAGGAGCCAGATATTTTTCTAAGGCGTTGGTGGAAACCAAACCAAAGATAAAAGCAGACTTAAACTTGTCATGTGGCAAGAAACAAAACTTCAAACAAATGCAAATTTTGCTCTGTGTCTGCAAAATGTATGAATACGTGAGTGCTAGCACATTTGTATTAGCATTGTTTTGTGTGATGTTCAACTTATGGAGACCTGACCCAAGGGGCCAAAAACAAGTTCATAATGCAGTTTTAAGACTATCTTTGGGTATCATTTTCCTTCAACAAGTAAATGGATCATGCTCAGCAAGCAGACCCTCTGTATTTGAAAGTATATTAGTACATTATTATAATGGGAGTAATGCATACAGTACATTTCAACAAATTTCTATTTAAGTTGAAGGCTGATACAGAAACATTTATGACATTTACATGGAAAACAGACTCTGCTCCAATTCAACAATAGGGAGCATTTATATAACAATGTAATTAATTCATAATGTAGGGAACTTTGTGACCTGCTAGAATTAAGATGAGACTTACAAACAAATAGGTAGTCCTTTTTGAGAGAGAAGGAAACATGAGGAGTTGGAGTGAATCAAAGAGAAAAATACAATTTTCCTCATTTTCCAGTGCAGTGCTTGCTAATGCCCAACATAATGAGAAAGTACCTTTTAAAACCCTGTAACCTGTAACCTTGACAATTTCTGTTAAACAAAGATGTTATGTATTGGGTGCAATTAGCTTTGACAGTTGCTGGTGTGCAAATTGCCCTTTCAACAAGATTGTCTTGTCTTGCCTATTATTTAAATTCATATGAAATCCATCTTCTAAAGATACATATAGATCTTGCTTTTTGAACATTGTAGTGGTAAAGATAAAATTAGCATGTATAAAACGAATAGTCCTTTATGGCAGATTCAATGTCTAATACAGTACTATTTCAGCCTAATGCCTAGAAAATGCTTAATTTCTTACTGTCTAGTTGAAACACTACAGTAGTTTACTGGTCTTTCACTATTAGGAAGTATCTAGTTTGGTCAAAGCAACAAGTCCAGAAATGCAGCTACACATCTTTCACACAACAGTTTCTCTAAAGTCTAAAGTTAAAATCATATTTTGACCTGTTACTTTTGAATCTTCACATTTGTCTTTTGTTTTTCTCCTGACTTCTTGGCTCAAGATGAGTACAGCCAGTCCTAAGGTCGTATTTTTGATGTATGCAAAGTTGCAACCAATGTGCCAACTTTATGTTAGCTGGAAGCTGGCTAGCATGGATGCACCAACTTGTGTATGGGGGTTTGCCTTTGTGTTTGTGTTCAGATCAGCTTCTGTCTGAACTCCCTCAGCGGAGACTGGAGGGAAATAATAGAAAGAACCACTTCCTTCTATTATTTCCCTCCAGTCTCTCTTCTTTTTCCTCTCGTCTTCGTACATTTATGAAGATTCATATAGCCCCGGGATACAAGCAAATGTTTTGCTCAAGTTGAAAAACTTTCACCTCCTGCAGACACGTCTTCACATCTATTCGCACCGCACCAAGCGAATTTGAATTTAATTGCTTCTTTTCAATGACTTTGTATACAATCTGGCCACCTGTAAAATAGGCTCTGCATTCTGTCAGAACACAAATTAAGTCATAAGAATAATGTTGATGTTGATAAGTGACAGAAAATAAAGTTTTTACAAATGGTGAATGCTTTTGTATTTTATATATTTCCACACATTTGAGTATACAATAAAAATTGTGATTTTAAAGTTTTAAAAGTTTCGTTTGGCTCCCAGGTGTTTTGCTGAAAATACATTTTCTATTAATTAACCTAAAAAGTTGATCCAATCTTCACGATATGCAAAATAAAGATTATGGTGCACCAAACAGATTTGTGATCTTCCAAACCTAATCTGTATGGCTGTGACATGCAACTGAATTTGTTGGCCCAACAAGAAGTCTGTTTCTGTATGGCTTTGCTGGATCATAATTACAACTACAGTACTCAATCAACATTCAAGCAGTAGTTTCTCTACAGTTTACCATCAGGCCAAATCTCAGGTGAGTTGAGTTGCAGATTTTAAACCTCCGCACATCTTTTTTTACACATTTGAGCCAGTCTTGGATACCTTAGTGGCTATTTATGCAATTTCTCACTAAAAAGTGGACTTAAAATGTGAAGCATGCTGCCTGATGGTGGCACCTGTGACTCAGCAGTGGCTGGTTTTAGAAATTAAGACATGTCATAGTGAAGTCAGTTGGTCATCTCGACCCGTTAGTTTTTCTTTGTTTTCGCCATTTCATCAATACTAGATATGCAACTGTAGCAAGTAACTCACTATCACTATTCACGTTTTAAGATGCTACAAATGATATTCAGCTACAGAAAAAGCCTGAAAAGCTGGCAGTTAGAATGGAAGTCTCGTCTAGTCACATTGGTATAAACTGGCAGGTTTCAGAACGTGGCAGACCCGGTGCATTGCTTGTAATTGCAAGTTTCAACTTGTTTCATCGCATATCTGTGGTCTGAACTGGGCTTTAGATACAATGTAACATAAGTCACTAAGAAACCAAAGAATTGTACCAGTTTTTTTAAAATTGGTGAACATTATAATTCTGAAAATACTTGGTTTATTTTTTTAGGCAACAACCCACCCCCCCCAAATAAAACCCCCAATAGGGCCAAAAGACAAACTTCCTCTCACCTTCCCAGGACTTAGGATTTAGAGTGTATCAGTGCATCTCTAAGATGCTTGCCAGCAGTCTGTGCACATCTCCCTCAGACTGAGGAAGGGCATCTAATCGGTGGAGGATTTCCATACCTGCCTCCCAGGTCCGGTAATCTGAAGTACATCACACGTCTGGCTGAGCTTTATTTCAAGAGTCTAGAAAATAGATAAGCAAGTGACAGAGATGGCGATAACACTAATCCCAGAGTTGTGCCGGGTCGAAAGGAGTGGCCACTGCACAATGAAATGAAGGGCCCGGGGGCCAGAGCAAACTGAAATAGAGGGGGATTGGAGAAAAAGTCAGAGGGAGGGAGATAAAAAGAGAAGAAGCTTGGAGAGAAAGTAGAATGATATGAGGATATGAAAAAAGGGAAGAAAAGAAGAGAGAGAGAGGAAGTACAATAGGGTTGAAGGAGAGGGAGGAAAAAGACAAGAGGAGTAAATGAATGCATCAAAGAGAAGTGTAAGACTGAAGGCATGTCCACTGGAGGCATGTGTGCGGCATTATTACAGCCATATAATATACTGCACTGCCAGGTAAGACTGCACACCATAGACGTCCCAAACTTTTTACAACTGTCGATATGCTTGCTAGTATAATACAGTTACTGCAACAAGTCCTACAAAATAAACATAAAAATAGGTAGTTTGTCATTATCTCAAAACTTTTGCTTAAAAAATGCATGTGACTGTTACAATGGTTGTATGGTTAAGGTTTGGCAAAAATACTTGATTAATGTTAAGGAAAGATTCTAGTTTAGGTTCAAAAACTACTTGGTTAAATCTCTACAAACATATTGTTTTGGCCACTAGGAGGCAGCACAACAAGCGGAAAACAATATCTTATAAAGCTGTTTATGGCAATTTTGGTACAAAATGATTGCCTATTAACGCATTCAGCAGACTCCTTGTGTCATTGGGTGCTGAGCAGGAAGGGTACAGTCGGCTTAACAGAGCTTTTTTGCTAACAACAGCTGCCTGCCGCTGCTGGAAATGAGGTGGACCAAAGTGGAATAATGGATCATAAAACCCAAACAATGAGCTGAAGGATATTAAAACGCACCACTAGTCAGCACTAGTGACCTTTAAAATTCCACAGTCATTTGATACATTGTTATTATAAAAATATTGATTATTGCCGCTTTAATGCTATGTAAAGAATGCAGTCATGGTAGAAAACATGCGAATGGTCAACATTTTGTTGACCCAACCAGAGTGGATACCCTGACCTACTCCCTATAAGGATATGTGGCACTGTAACAATGTAGTGCTACTTCTACATCTTTGCTCCTGAGAGATAAGTCATTATTTGCATGGCCACAAGAGAAATAGGCATTTGAACGACCATTGCTGTTACCTACTGAGGGCAGTCTCAGCTATTAATATTTATTAGGCTGGAACTACACAATATTGTTGAGTTTTTTTGTTTTTAATAGTTATATTACTAATATTATATCAGTATAATATTTATTGATCTGGTTACTTTATGTTCATGAATAGTTTTTAAAATATACAATTTAAACTATGCATGAGATGAGAATGAGACATAAGAACTTGTATGAGGAATGGGAGTGATGACAAAGAAAACAATGCCCAAATTAATTGCTTTAAGCACAGTCATAGCAGTAAGCTGTTTTTTCTATTACATTTTAATATCCCTGCCAAGCATGTCATGATAATAAAATCCACTTGGGTCCTAATACAATTTCATACTAGGTGAGAACATTTTAATTTCCAATTACAAGATCAGTGTAGATAAGGAGGAATTATAATGAGGTTGTTTTCCAAAGGGGGGCTGCTAAATTATATATTATATATATTGTCAAACACAATTCAGTGTTTGACTATATTAGCAATAGTACTTCACCCACTATATTGTGAGTGCAGCCCTCATCACAGCAGTCTGAGCTGTGATGACAAGGACAAGGAATGACAAATCTCTTCAGAGCGACATCTCTGTGACAGACCTGAATAAAATGTTTGACTAAAGTGTCAAATATTTGAACTCCTTCAACCTTCCTGACGTCCTCTTGATCTATCTCAGCAGACAATTTTAAAAGTGAACATGGCACCCTGGTAGAAAGATAATAGAAATCAAGCTCTCTTTTTTTTCTTTAAGACTCTGTCTTTTCGTGACCTGGAAACAGCCATGAATTCTTATATAGTTATAACTTATATAAAATAAAAAACTATGAAAAGACAAGATAGACCCTCCCTCTGAATTTCATCAAATTGATGTGTTACTTTATACATTATACTCCTTTAAATGTTTCTGCTTTACCTGTTGTTTACTATATTTCCATCTTAGGTAGTTGGACTGATTGTGACGCCAAGATTAATCCACAATAAAGTGACTGAGAAAGAAATCAATGATTACAGTGAGGTATCTGAATGCACAAGGATCCAGTGGCTCTGATAAATGTGATGAGCATTTTTAACTATTGTCTGATGTTTTATAGACTTAATAAAGAAAACAAATAGCAGTAACTAACTGAATATGAATATAAGTATTAGTTGCAGCTTTACAGTACTATTTCTACTATGCCCCCAGAGCCACAAGATTAGGTAAAGAAGGCTCTGCTTTATCATACTTGTCTGGTGCAAATGCCCAAACAAATTTGCAATGAATCACATGACGTATAACCAACTGGGTATTGGAGTTTACCATGGGTATTTGGGACATAGAGTGTCTATGGCATCCCTGTATTTGGATATGTTCTTAATAATTGGCCAGATTCTTCCAAATCTGACTTCAAATTGTTTATAATAAATACTTTCATAATAATTACACTTTTAAAGTATATTTTATGCCTTTACTAGAGGGTTTACAGTAGAGAGACAGAGGAGATGATGGGAGGACATTTTATGGTCAGCACCATAGACCAAAAGGGCACTGCACAAAAAAGACATTTTGAGCACCCCCATAAGGCCAATAACTGAATCATTCTAAATGGTGCCAAAATGTATTATTGCTCCTTACAAACTGATACAGCATATCTGAAATTGACTGTATCTATAAGGATCTGTGGAAGTTAATTAAACAAAAAATGAAGGCCAAAAAAACAAAAACAACAGAAAGAAGGAAACTAAATCCAGAACTCTGTATCTCTACTTTCTGCAGCATTACTAATACGATGAATCCATCACTTCCCATCAGTTATTTATGATGCCTTAACAATATGGCGTTACCACATACATCACAACTCATTTTTTAATTAGGACTGAATGGTTTATGTCACAATGATGAAGAACGGGTTGCGATGGGAATATTAATGTGTGATGGTAGCCATCCAGCTGTCACCCATCATGCATCACTTCATCACCCATCCTCCATTAGTGCTGCAGCAGCTCTATCCTTCCTCAATCTCAGAAAGATGTGAAACTGTCACAGTAAACTTCAGTCTCTCTATCATGTGTAGGCACGTTGTGATTGTCAAAAATAAAATGTTTTTTAAGGTGTGGAGATATCATGCAGCAGTAACACTGTAATTAAAGTAAAACTGGGACTGATGCAAGTGCTACATCTGTTGGAATAAAGAGGACACATGTTCATATTATGTTAATATGCGATTTCTCCACATCTGCCATGATACTGCTCACACCTTGTAAAATCCTTGTTCTTCCATTTCTTTCCACCCTCACTCTACTTAACAGTAGACATTGTCCCCCAGGTATCACTTCATGACCCTGGGACCAAGCCAAACAACTGAATATGTATTAGAAAACTGTCAAAAATGCCACTGAGTCCTTTTGTGAATGGCGGGAATGCTGACTTTTTTGGAGATACAAGGTATCAGCGGGATATTCATGTAATATTTATGGTTGAGAACACAATAGAGGGAGCGATTTACAGAGGTGTCAACAGCTAAGCTGCCTGTTGCATAAGCCTGTATGTACACACATCAAAGCACAACTTGATAGCTCAATTATCAAGCCGAACTCACTTCCAGCGGTCTCTCCGTCAGCGTCATGGAAGCGTGGAAATGCAAAAAAAAGCAAATTTTTTGCTATGTGTCAAGACAATGGCACCCCACCTTTACACCCTTTTTTGTCCGCAGTGGAAAAAAATTGCAGTTAATTAAAAAAAGTTTGAGTATGGAGATGTTTCACGCTCCCCTTCTGTCTGAGAAGTGTGTCATCACTGCTGCATCAGCTCAATTCCAATGGGAGTCTCAGCTTTTTCCTTATTTTTCCTCCACTCTCTCAACCCTCAAATTTTCCAAGAACATCAGAATACCAATCTCATTGGGTGTGTATGCGTGTATGAGAAAATGTGTTCAGGTTTGTGCATGTTCCTGTGTAAGAGAGCATTTGTTTGTGTGTGTGCGTGCATGCAAGTGCAAAAGGATGAAAATGCCTGCTGTGTGTGTGTGTGTGCCAAAGTCAGTGTGCTTTAATACAATATTCAAAGCTCCCACGGTGCTTTTACATCAGGGAAATATTAAAAGCTCCTCCATAACTGCTTCTCCCTGCTTCACCAACTGTTCCGGCTTACATAGACTGAGAACTGGGCTTAATCATCAGGCAGGGAGAGATTCCCTTTAGATTCCCTTCAGAGCTGCCAAGTGAACTCAAACCACAGCCTCGTATTCGGCGACTCTTCCCTTCCACAAGGCTTGATATTTAATGCATAGGTGCAGCGGCAGGCGGTGATGGACAGGAGAGAAAGTTGAAGTTGACGTTCCGCTGGCAGGATGCAAAGCCGTCAAAACAGACCCATGTCTGTGAGACACATCCCATGAGGAGAGACGGAGAGAGAAGGGTGAGAGAAGTGCAAAGGTGACTAAAAGAAGGAGATACAGAGGGAGGGAAGGATAAATAGAAAGAAATGGTGGGTTATCTGCTGCTTCCTGTGAAGATGGCAGAGGATAAAGATGTGATCCCAGAACTTTTCTCCTCTAGTGAGAATACAAATGATACTTGATGAAGGGCTAAAGGCCAATCACAAAATGAATTAAAATGAAGACTATTCTACTTCAAACTTTTTTCAAGTAAATTGTGAGATAGATTTAACCTAAAGATTTGGACATACCAGAAAGTGGAAGTAAGACATTCTGCATGCCATTATGAAACATGGTGCTGGAAGTTTGGTCATGTAGAACTAGTACTGTAGCCGGCATGCTAACTAGCTAACAAGCTTGCTAACTTGTCGCTACTCAGAAAATGTGTTTCAGTCAAACTGTACTCAAGAGAAATTTTGAATCATCAACTCCAGTCTCTTTTGTGAACCAGTAAAATAAGATTAAAGTGTAACTACACCCTCAAATTCTGCTGGGAACAACAACTGTAGAAGGCGTGGCCTCGTGGCTGCATAGTGTGTGGGTTATGGGCCATGGTTACTAACACTGATTAGACTATTTTTCATATAAATGTCATGACTTAGACAGGACCCAACTAGTTGATTCTATGTCAGCATTGGCCTCACAGATTCAGGGTTGATTTTTTCAACCCATGAAATGACAAATTGGATGTGTGTCATCACAGAACGGTCATATCATTTTGTTTACAGCTCAAAAACATGTTTAAGTGTGGAATAACTCTTTAAATAAGTGATGTGTGCAAAAATGAATATGCGATATGACAGTTTTCTCTTTTTTGTACTACTTGGATCTTTATAGGTTACCCTCCAATTAAGGCAGTTCTTAACTTGTCAATGGCACAAATTCATGCAGTAAAATGAACAGACATAAGACAGGTCATGCCTTCCTATAAATATTTTGTATTTTTCACTGTGTAACCTCTTTATCTGTTATTGGTATGTTTGACTGTCAGGTGATAAGCTTGTTGAGATGCTGTAGTTGTCTGACATTGGACTTTGTCAGTATAAAACATTGCATCTCATTTCTTTGACCCACCTGGAAGCCTTCACTTTTCCTATCAAGCTCCATGCTGATAAAGACAGAGTGCTGTCCAGGGATTTTATTGCTCTTGATATTAAAGCCCATAGCCAGCAAGTGAGTGTGTCCGAAAAATACAAAGAATTCTGTAGCTACGTGAATTCCAACTTAGGGTATTCAATGACAATGAAAATGAAATTATCCTTCTTAATTATGTGGTAACAAACGTATGTGAAACTTTTGCAGCATTAAACTTGCTTCAAGCAACTTAACACCTTCACAAGTTTTTAAATCAAGCACAAAAACTTGGCATGATGACCCACCCATTCTTTTCACCAAAGTCATGTGTGCAGCTTTTTAGATGATGTAGATGGTAGATGAATATTTAGCAGCAACACTAACATGAATCTCATCCATTTGCCTTTACACTGGAGGATGCACTCAGCGGGCTATTCATCATTGCAGACATCATGTTGTGGAACCTGTAATGTATACAATTCTGAGCGATGACACATTTACCCAATAAAATGCATGCAGTGCACTGCTTACACAGTGAATAGGCAGTGTTTTCTCAATGATAATATTGACCATATCTTACACCTGATAGGCCTGTAGTGAATTTCTTTTTAGCACACATTGTGATATTTATTCTGAAATGTTCGGCTGGAGAGAGTGTTGATGTGGCCACATAGCTGCATCATGTCATATTTCACCTGAATGTTGCTGCTGAAAGAGCATAATGTAATGTTTCCATCATGCAGCAGGTGTTTCAAAGCCTCATTCTGAACTATACAACATCTGCTCCGCCTCAGGGAATAAATATATGGTCTATCAGCTTTTAAAGCCTTCATTTCCTTTTCCTTTTATAAAGAATATTAAATGCTGGGCATATCTAAGAACTTCCTTTAGAAATACAAAGGATGCAATTCACCTGTTTGACATAAACAAAAGCATGAAAAAAGATATTTGGAAGTTTAATCTTAGTGGTTTTAGTTTTTGCTATCATCAAAATGATTTTATTCAATCCTTTAACATCCTTGTTAACTGTGTTAACCTGATCCTGCAACACATTTTCTTAGGGCCATTTTATGTATTTCCATCTTATGAATTCTTGAATTAACCTGCATCTCTCATAATTTATCTGAGAATGAACCAGGCACTTTGTCCAATTTTGTTACATTAGGTGAGCTGCAGGTTTGCAGGAGGCAGCGGCTAAAAAGCGAGGATGATAACAGTTATTGTGTGTTTCTCATTCATCAGATCAAAGCTCTCAGAAAGGAGAAGCATCTACTGGATAAAGACACATTGTCAGGCTGCTGTTTGAAGCTGGTATTTGAAGCAGCAGACTATTGTTGTTCCTTAATCTTCTGCAAGTAACAGTAACACAATGCTGACAAGCAAAAGAAAAAATACATGAGAAATGATGGGATTCAGGTGATTTTTAACAAATACTAGCAAATTCCAAACAATCCTGACAAAGATGTGTAAGTGTCAAAAAGTATTAATGATGGGTTCAGTTTGTTCTTGCTTAGAAAAATTAAAATCATGCAAAGAAAGATCCAGCACACAGATGAGAGCTATGAACAGCATATTAGATACAGGCCCTACTGATGCGAGGTGAGGAAGAGTTCCTTTTCAGTCTACTCCTCATGTAAAGTTTCAGGAAGTTGGATAAGATAACCTCCTCTGCTGCTTTTAAATATTACAATTTTCAAGCAAATAGGCTTCTTAAATTGAATTCATTTGAAGTCGATTTAGCTCAGCAAGCCTGCAGCAGGAACAACAGTGGGATGGATGAAATTGCTGCCATATTCAAGCAATGCAAAAATCAATTAGACCGTGACCACATGGATGAAGAGCAAACTGAGAGAGACAGAATCCAGCAGCTGAGCAGCTCCACTATCACATTATTAGTGCCTTACAAAAGATTCACAAGTCATTCTCAGATTTTTAGGCCAAACTCTGACATGTGACTAGATATCGCTACAATTTCAGTAAAGTCATCCTGTTTTATACCAGACGTTTTTCATGCTAGAATCAAAAGAGAATCAAAATCTTTCATTGTGTCATGAAGAACCATTTTCTCTAACGTATTGTATAGGACTATGTAGGCATTCATGAATTGATTTAAATTAACACATTTTTAAAAAGGTTTTTAGGATTTTACACGTTCAGATATACAGTTTGTTAAATATGTATTTAAAATGATAACAGACAGGGGGGGCATTTTCTCCTATTGAAAATATACTGTCTATATGCATTCATTTATGTACGTGTTAGAAAAGTGAATATTACATTAGATGACTTATTTACTTTGAAATTTGAAATTTGAAAAAAAGCTGTATGCATCTTTCCCCAATGATATTGGTGACTACTAATGACTACTTGGTGCATTTACTTACTGAAAAAAAAAATCCAGTACAGAGTGTACTGTGTCCAACACTGCTTGAATTCTTTGCTGAATGCAGTGGTATTATGAAAAAGGCCGGTGGCACAACAGCCCTCACTAGTCTTTCAAGAAGGTGACGTGGGTGCATAGGAAACCCAAAGTGAATAATGATAATCAGTGAAGATTTGTGAAATCAGCATATTTTTAGGAATATTTTGTTTTTCGTAATATTCTGTTGCTGTTGTTACTGAAGTAAAATAAACTTTCAGTAACAGACTAGTGTTGCTATTAATTATACAAGTAATGTACTGAAGGGGGATTTAAAGTTCTTTAGCAGAGGGTTACAGCAGAGCTTTGTGCAGCTCTTCAAAAATGGAACAACACGTCTGGGTTACAGCACAAGAGTTCCTCCATTAAGACTGCAAGAAGTATTATTGGTGAGCTTGGGCTGCTTTTGTTTTCTCCTACAAGTGTTCAATTCTAGCTCAGTTATCTTCTCCATTTCATTAGGACACATCTAGCAAAGCCAATTACACTGCAAATCTTCTGCTCACTGCAATCACTGCTTTCTATCACAGTGATGATGGAACGTAACTACAACCACTGAACAGCAGTTATTTTTTCCTATCCAGCAATGAGACAAGTCAAAAAAGAAGTTATCAGGAAGTAAATCTACATATATAAGAACATACATAGCCCATTTTCACCCTACTGAATTTCACAAGACAAATTAAATAATGTTAACACAGCTACTGTGGGTAATTTAATTAAAACAATTCAGCTTGACCACATGTAATACACTTGTCTGGTGTTGCGGTGGTGCTGTCAGTGGGTTTATTGTGATGCTGAACTATAAATCCTAACACTAGTGATGTAGTGATGTGCTGATCATAAGCGTATCGTTCATTGAACTACTCTGTTGATGTGAACTAGTAGGAACGAGTCGTCACATTCATTCTGGCCGTGCCTGAATAAAAATAGTAATAGGTTTTTTCTCACGTGACAGATACAGGCTCAGGATTGGACAAAAACGAGTCATCATCGTGATCTGCCATATGGGCCATTGTACGAAGCGCCTCTGCACTTTCAGCATTGCTGCTTAACTCCTTGACCAATAGCATACTGAGCTCATCATTCATCATTCACTATATTGAGTTCTCTGAATGATCCTGCTGGAGAGCAACCTATGATTGACCCTGGAGATATAAAATTACAGCTCAATATAGAGAAAAGAGTAACGGCCAGACGCAGTAGATGAAACAGAGAAGGGACATACATTTCCCATCAATCAAGTTCTGTGTCCTCATTAAAAACCTACCTGTTTGTGTGTGTAAGAGAGTGTATGGGGGGGTGGGGGGTATTTGTGTCCTCAGGGTCCCATTGTACAGTCCATTGGTCATATTGCTCACTTAAACTCATCTCATCAACTTTAATACCTTCGGTGAGTTGATACACCCATCACCCTGATCAAGGAGACGCTCTCTCACACACACACACACACACACACACACGTTTGATATGCTCATTACTTCGGTCAAGGAGAGGCATGCACAAATCTCACCTGATCATTTACCCACCCTCACTTTGTTGGTAATAGTCGTCATGTCTGTAGAGGAAACACACATCTACACATTTTTAAAAAAACTCCCTATGTTGGCAGAGCTTTGATCAATAGGTAATCCCTGACAGCGATGGTTCCAAAAAAGGTCACTGCAGCCAGATGCCAGGGGAGGGCAGGTAATGATAAACATCCATCTTGAAGTGCAGGGGGGCAAATAAGGGGACACAAAACTGCCAGGGTCTATGATATGTTGTGATGTGTGATGTGATCTAATTCTTCTTACCTCCTCAGACGGCCTGACCAGCTTCTCTCTGTTCACAGTGTTCACAAATCCTCAGTGTGGGATTGCAAGTGTAATGTTGTCATGTATTGTGATTGAATAGATCGGTCCATCATTGCCAGATGGATTGTGATACCTTTGTGTCATTACCAATCAAAGCTAAATGACAAATAAGTGAGCCATGGCCGAGGTGACTGGAAGTTTTAGACTATCTTTGGGTTTGTGTAATCTATCAGCTGTGTTCCAATTTCACCGATAAACAATCCAACCGGAAATTTTACACCCCTCCTTCCTGTATTGTGCTGCAAAGCAATCCCGTAGGTTCCTTGTTTCCCAATGTCATGATTTTGTGAAAAATTGCTCTGGGCCTGTTTCCGTTTTTATGCCATAAAGCTACTGAGCAGATGTCTTATTTTCCAACATCAGGATATAGTTGCAAACAATCAGATAAGGCCCCAAATTGTATTCCACCTTACTTTTTTGTGTTGTAAAAAAATACAGCAGGTTTCCGGTTATTCTAATTTACAATTAAGTGTTAAATAATCATATCAAGTCTGAAACTTAGGAACCCTCTTCCTGTTCTGTGCTGTAAAGCAATACAGCAGATTTCATATTTTCCAATTAAACAATTTAGTAGAATACAACGATTTGGACCAATTTGTGGACCAAAAATCAGATTTGATCCACAATTTGGACTCCCCTCTCCGTTTTGTGCTGTAAAGCAATCCAGAAGATTTACTGTATCTAGTAATGTTACAAGGCAACACACTGTCCCTTTAAAAAGTTGTTTCCCATATTCAGTTAACTCTAAACCCACAATTCTCACACTGACAATTGATCTATCAACCGCTGTCATCAATTATTAATATTACTCAGCCAGCCTGTGCAGCCCTGCTTTCCCCATCAATTTCACAGAGACTTGTTACAATGTTGGACCTCTAACATTGGTAGTTTGGATTTTAGTTTGAAACTCCTTTAATAGATTTAATGGGGGGGGGGGGATTAGTATCTAACAAGTACTAAAACAGACTAGTGTTCTGAATTTATTTTTGGAGTGCAGACCTGAAAGTAAAAATGAAACACAGCATCAGAACTGGATGACTAAGGGTCTCACCGAGTCATGGAGAGAATGTGCGTTAGTGGCTGACAACTTTTGGATGGCTCCCACTTTCCAATTACATGTAGGAAACTCTATAATACATAGAAGAGATCACGAGATGGTCACAGTCTGCTTCACTATACTATGAAACCAGGCAGTAGTGGGAAATTTAATCTACAAGGAACTTTTCAATTTTCCCACCATTAGTTTCTGGAGATTTTAATTAAGCATAAGCCATTAATCTCCATTTTCCCCATTTCTCTACTGTCCCTCTTTACACTCTGTGAGCTCAGTCAGCATGCTGCATAAAAACCAGCATGCAGAAGATATGCAAACAAAATCTTCAGGTGCATTAGTTTCAGTACACGCATGTGATGTAGTGTTAATATTATGGGTGGTGTGGTTTTACTGCAGTAAATATTCTACACCATTCTGAGCTGCAAATGCCTACACAACAGGGGTTTTCATTATTTTTCACTCTGTAATAAGACTAAGCTGCCCTACTAAAGGAGGGAATAACTAAATTAGGAATGGTTTGTAAATGGGATGGGTCATGGGATTATTCAGACACATTTATCAAAATTATAAATATGAATATTATAATTATAAATATGAATCAAAATTCTGACATGTATAACCAGCCACACCCGGAAACATAATCAAATAAAGAGAGCCAAAATGAAACTGGAACTTCAGGATTCTGTTCCAAACCTCAAAATCCAGTTCACTTTTGTAACAACACTAATAACAAAAAGGCCATGTCCACAGTGGACTCTATTCAAGGTTTGTTGTGTTGGGCCCACTTCATGGGTTTGGATAAGGATGGTAGTTTTCTGAAACACAACCTAGTATCATTGTTTATTCAATATATTTTGGGTTTTTCAGTTTGAGTGAACAAACAACATGTCTGCAATAACAGCAGGACAGAGAGGAGAGAACGCTGTGAATGTCTTCAGTCTTACTTTAGAAGAGAGCTTTGGTGAAATACAATTTTCATGGGATTTTCCTGTACTCAAAGTAATCGTTGTTTAACTTTGTTAAAAATAAGTAGTAACCACCAGGGGTGGAAGGGAAGATAAACTCATCTAATTGCAGAGTAGCAGTTTTAAACTTCTTCATGCCATAAATTGATCTTAGTAAGTGCTTTCAAACGGATGCGGTGAATATTAAGATTCCTTTAAGGTTTTTTGGATAAATGTGCATTAAACCTTTATCAAATTTGCATTTTGTTATGACCATTTACTCAGAGGTCAGCTTTTATTTTTACATCATTCCTCTTTACAACAATACCTGGACAACTTCTCATGAATAATGCGCATTCCTCCATCAAACCGAGCAATCACATGCTGATGTTTTTCCAATTATCTCACAAGCTGTATTTCTCTGGTGCTGCAGTTCAGGCTGAAAGTTATTAAAAAAACAGAGGGGAGGCTTGATTCACGGACTTTATTTTCTCATTCTGGACCAGCAACAGGGTCTAATATGATATTGCTCTCAATCTTGGGAGCAAATCTTCTCTCTCATAAAAAATCAATACCTCGTTTTTTCCCCACTCATTTAATTCTCTTCCCTTGTCTTTCTATGCCGCAACCTCTGCTGCTCCTCTACTCAGTCCCATCGCCCTCTTTCCGATTCAGAAGACATGGCAGCGGAGTAATCTCCATCCGCTTCAATGGAAACTCTCTCTCTCAGCAGTGCAATCAGTGCTCCACCGACCCTCCACCCAAGCTGACCCTTCCTATCTCCTCCCTGAGTAATGGGCTCCTGCCTGAGCTCTCTGGTGACCTGCAGGGCCCTTCAGCCCTCCTTTTCCTCTTCCCCTCTTACCCCCTCTTCTTCTCTCTTGGCGGCCAATTAAAAAGCAGCGACAGCGGTGACAGGGGCCCCGCTGATGCGAGTGATTGGACGAGCCCCAGCCTTCTCCCGGCCCACGGTGTGAGTCGGAGGCTCGTTCGTCTCCTTTGATCTTCGCCGACTTCCCTGTGTACAATAAATCATTTTCTCAGCGAGCGGAGACTCTTTGACTGAGGCAATCAAGAAATTCCACTTTATCTGCCGCCAATATCAAAGCCAGCTTTGCCGTTAAACATTAAATGGTGATTTTGAGATGACCCCGGGATAGGCTGGGCCACTCGGTGAGCGGAGATAGACGTAATTTATTGTATTTGTGTGTGTGTGTGTGTGTCTGTGTGACCCACAGCGCAGGGCAATCACACAGACGAAAACACATCCAGCCACACCTGTGCTACTAAGATTGGTTGTCATTTTACAGCATTTACGGGGATTCTACATTACACCCCCAAAATGTGGATCGCTGCAACTGTGCGTACACTACAGTACAGTGTCTTAAGATCCAACAGAGGGAGCAGCTGGCCCAGGCTGAGCCCTCTATTGCTGTTGTGTCCTCCCAAAGGCCTCTGACACTTGACTTTCCTCTGAGAGAAGTGAGAAAAGTAATGAAAAGAAACAGTCCTGGCTGATTTCCTGATTAAAAACCTTGAAAGGTATGAACGTATGAATGACATGCTCGAATAGAGAGGAAATAAAGACAGAAGGTTAACGATCATTTGTGTTCTCAACCTAACTTTTCCCAAAGCTAACCATCAGTTCTCCCTTCACAGAACATGGCTCTTTGTCCCTTACAGGATCTTATTGTCACATAAAGCACCTCCAGGGATTAAAAATTAAATGTATCTATGAATTTATCTGTTAGAATGTTTAGAATTTTTACTAGCACTTAAATTCCTGCTAATCAACTAATCGGTTTACTAACTAAACATTTCAGCTCTGGGTACCTCTAAAGTGCATAGCCACAGATAAATGCTCTAAGACATTTTATTGCAAATACTTGCCATTGAAGAAAGAAACCCTAGAAATACAGCTGACAATCTGGTATGTGGTTATTGAGAGTAACCAGGGCATTGTTTCCGGAAAGACGTTTTACTTTTGAGGGGTTTTGAGGGTCTTTTTTTTGTGTCCAGTGTTTAAATTCCCTGTGATTCTGTATCTTCAGAGTGTGATGCTTTGTTAACTTGATGCACGTACAGTATGTCCTGTTAAACAGTTTGTAAAAATGTTTAACAATCAGAAGTGGGCCTTAAGTTATAAAAGGTTGAGAACCACTGCTTCATCCTATGAATTTGCTTTGTACAGACTGCCGTCCTTAAAACGGTTGCTATTTCTTTACTTGTAAATACAGACTTTTACTTCACGCAAGTTAACTCTCCTCAACATTTTTCTTTTTATGGCATTTACGCATGTTGGTTTTTTCAGCTACTGAACTACATTCACCTCTGTTCCAGCTGTAAGTGCGTCTTGACCAAAAAGAAGGGCTGGAATGAAAATTGACCTACAGGCACACATGGGGCTCAGTGACGTAGTTAAACCTCTCAGGGTTTCTGGTGTATAACTGCACCTCTTTGGTATTATTCAGGGCCCTTTTGGAATTCTTCTTTTGGACTGACAACGTTCTCTGTTCACTGTGGAACTCTCTTACTCACTTGAGGGATTAGATGCCAGCCATCGACGATCAGAAGCCTCTCTGTTTTTATGGTATTTTTATTGTATTACTGTTTGTGTTGTGTGTTATTTTGTATGTGCTTTCCTGTTGATATGTATGTATTTGTACGAATGCACATCAAGGTGCAGGTGTTGCATCGCCAGTCAATGCTGTGCATGTGAACTTTAAAAAAGTAGCATTAAAAAAAGAAGAAAATATCTAAGTTGTGCCTATATCCATGTGCTAATTGCATATTGAATCTTTTTGGAAATGTTTCCAAAAATATCATCCAAACGACAAACTTCCCAGGATGAAAACAACACCATTTAGATAATGTAGAGAAAATCAATCATAAGCACATGAACTGGAAAAGAAATCCCACTTCAGGACAACAGTGAAAACATATCTTCCATTATAAAGACTCTAATAGAAAAGCACATTGTGTCTCTCTAAAGAGAAGCGGGCACAAGCTCCATCACTTCAGATCACTGGGAACCCGCATCATGACTAAATGCAACACAGCTCCCTGCTTTCATCACCTCATCGAACGGGGGATCCATGACCTCTCTTTCCATCACACTGAATTTATCAGTACACACACACTTACAGTATATATACACACACACTATTTGGCGACTAGGTACAGATGAGTGCACATATTCGCATACACAAGCATTTTCTGCCACCGGTGCTTACAGATGTAAACACGTACACCCACAAGTGTATTTATTTAAAAACTCACTCATAATCATTAAACACACACCCAAAAATGTCAGGTACATCCCCTACATTACCAGTGTCTCCATCTCCCTCCATGCTTGGACCTCTCCCAGTCAATAGCAGCAAATCCCCTTACAGCTTTTAATCAGATGGGCGACTATTGGAGCTTAGCTAATGAATGCACTGGGATAATATAATCTCAATAATCTCTTTGAAGCCTCTAATTGAACCATATGCTAAATGTGATGTATGACTTCATTAAGAACTGATGTCTTCTTTTATGTGATGCTGTTAGTGACCTTGACTGGCTTAGTGCGTCACTGCCGAGTTGAAAGCGATGCTTTCAACTTGGACTGACTTCTGATACTTGGAGGAAGGAAAGTACAGAACAAAGATATCCAAGTGTAGTTGGTCCATCATGAATTCTTAAATACAGTAGTGACATACAGAACATAATGTCATTAACCTGCATTTTGCTTAAAGGCTTTATTGACCTTGTTTTCTATAATTTAATTAGATTCAATTAACTCAGTATAACCTTCAAGGAAAATTGTTGGTGTCTTGCTCAGTTACATTTCTACACATGGAGCTCTGTATATTTTGAGTGCTGCAGACAGTCTCATGTTTTCTATATTATAGTACATTGCATTTGAAATCAGAGACATGTTTCCTTAATATTCACCAACCTGCGTTATACCGAGCTCTGCTCTCTTGTTCTTGTTGAAGCTGCTCTGAGCTCCTTTTTACTGCACAGATCTCAAGTATCAGCCTGTAGTTCTTCCCTTAACTGCTTTATTATTTATCAATATTGATTGAGATCAAAAGCCTCTTACTTATTTCACCCTTTAAAGATAACCAATGCACACACACACACACACACACACACACACACACACACATCATCCTTCCAAGTAGAAGTAGTTATGGGTTGGCGATATGGCCAAAATCTTCAACCATGGTATATGTAATTTTATATTGCTAGTAATGATATACATCATAATACAGTAATTGTTCTGTGAATTGAATTAAGAAATGGCTTAAAATAACAATACTGTTACATACTTCATGCTCTGTATCTGGTTTTTTTCACCCTGTCACAAGTTTAGAGGGGCATTACCCCTCACCAACTCACGTGGTAAGCAGTATTGCTGCCCAAATCACAACACTTTGCAAGGAAACTGGTTGCCAAACGTATATACATAATATACCATCATATGAACCAACCCAAGACAAGATTAAAATGTACTATTTATTTTGACTTTGCAGATGGTACAACACTGACATTGTATTGGAGCTGTATTTAAGGAAGGTGTCATGAATTGATATTGATATTTACATTGAGCACATTCCTCTTTTACAGTGTAATGCTTCTTTCTTAGTAGCGCCAATAGTTTTTCTGAACTGCAAAGCTTAAGTACACTCTCTTGTGGTACACAAATTAATATAGGCCTACATGAGCTCTGAAGAAATGGTACACAAAACATACGATGTTGGTTAATGATTAATGATTAATCATTAACATCCCTACTTCCAAGCGTTTCATTCCACAATATTCATCCCCCAAAAGGAAAATCCATCTGTTCAACTTTTGTGTGGTCAAATGTGAAGTCAGATTCACATGAGCAAGTTCAAAGGGGCACGTTGGGCAAGTAAGCCAAAACGCAGGAGGCAGGAGCAGAGGGGGATTTATTAGCCTGCATTTTGGAATGTCTTCTCATGAATTAAATATGTAATCAGGCATGCAAAGTGAGCTAGACAGATTTGGAGTTTTAACTTTGCTGAAACCAAGCAAATAAAAGAAGCAAAATGCCTGTTAAACGAATGAATTAGCATTATTAGAGGCACGGTTATTTGGAACTCATTTCCTTCCTTGTACTTGGAAGACTTTCAGTTTGTTAAGTAACACATTTCCATGCAACAACAAAAGAATGGCTGATAAACTATGGCTGATATTCAATTTCAATAGAACATATATAATGAACACAAAAACTCTGCTGTTTTATGCACAAACTGCCCTGGCAGTTCATACATTCATAAAGTCATGGTAATATTATATTATATGACGTTATTGCAAAGATGTAGGCTAATAGGCTAGTAAATACACTTTACTCGTCAAAATGAACTGTATCAGGAAGTGTAGCTGCATATAATGCCACAAATTAGGGGTTTGGATTCTAACTATGGAAATGATTTATGACCTCCAGCTCCACAAAAATAATTGTTTATGTCACATAACCACAAAATGTTTGGCCACTAGGGGCACAAGAACTCCACAACAAGCTAACAAAAGATTGCTAACACGTTAGCAAACAATTTCTATTTACACATCCAGCAGACAACGATTAAAAGTAACATTGGTTTTCTTCATTTACCTTATGATATGGATAGCAAACCTCAGGATACTGTTTCACTTTTCAGAAATATACTCTCAGTGTCAGATCCATTGAGTTAAAGCTAGTGGAACAGCAGCTGGAAGTTTACACCTCCAGCAGACATGGAGGAATTGTGCTTGATTTTAACCAGAGTCCAATATTCACTCACCTTGATATTGATCTCCACCGACTGCTGGAAAAGATAAGCTCTTTAGCTGCTTCTTCACCACTACCAACCAGATAGCTGCTAACCTTGTCTGTCTGCTATTCGATGCTGCACTTGGTAACCTACAGTCAGTAGGTTTGTCAGAGCCTTTTCTTTCTTAGAAATCTCCCTCCTGGAAATGGTGGTGATGAGAGAGGTGTGACATAACCATCCAGGCCAATAAATGTGCCATGAAACCAAAAAAAGAGGTTTAAAAGTTCAGTAAAATGACAAAGTTGGTAACTTTGGGTAAGAGAGTGCAAGAGACCCTTTGGGCTTCATGTCATTGCTCTTAAGAACTTTCATTATTTGTGTGCCTTTCACCTTGTACTGCCTTCTGTCTACTGTACTAGCTATCTGTCCACTACATAAAACCAATGGGGTATGTAGTATGAGATCTCTTCTCCTATGGTGTCACCCATATTTTTCTCCTCAGGTTCCACATCTCGCTTCTCCACCTTCTCATATATGTAACCACGATGACCCTCTCTTTCCGTGGGGGCTGCGGTGACATGTCTAAATGGGCAGGAAGGCTTTTATCACACATTCGCAGATGTTCTTGGCCTGGTCTGTTGGACTGATGGAGCTGCCTGATAGATTTTTAATAAGCGCACATGGCCATTACATTTCATTCCACTTTGAAGCAACCCACTCGATTTGAAGGGAATGAGGCTGGTGTTTGGCTGTAAAATGTATTCCAGGGACAAAGTCTCTTACTGATGTGAGAGACAAGGTGAAGCAGCGCTGTTTGACTTTATTTCTTGCTTCGCATGATTGGCAAATTCTCTGCCCTCCATGCATGATAGTAAAACAACATGAATATAAAGTAATGTATGAAAAATGGTGTATGTGACTATAGGCCTACTCTCTCCCTTCCTTCATCTCTCTCCACTCCTATTGAAATTCTCTTCTGTACCAAAGAGGACCAAATGAATGCTTGCGCAAGCACTAAGCACATGAATGCCAATAAAGTGGGTCAGGAAAGTACAACTGGTATATATCTTCACCATAACCTGCCTTTGGCTTAAGGCAGGTTGTGTGCATGTGTGTGTGAGAGAGAATGGGTGGTGGTGGTTAAATCTTGTTCAACAGCAACAGAAAAAAACCAATGGGGGGATTTTGGATGTCAGAGCAAAGGAATCGGGATGAGATAGCTCAATACACATCAATGCTGCAACTGTTAATTATTGTTATTTTTCACCACTAAATGTCTGTCCTAATCATTATCAGGAAGTTGAGGAGAGGCAGAAGAGAAGGTGGAAGAAGCTTCTGACACGGACCTGGATGACAAGTTTTAGGCTCAACATCACTTATGTGTATGTATATGTATTATAAATGCTGGTCCATGAGCGCTTTTTCTTTAGTAAACATAGCTGCATGGTATTGAATGTCACTTCAGCAAAAACCCTCTTGCCCAGAGAATGTGATGTGTTTTCTGCTTAGCATCAACAACAGCTTGGTCGTTGGGGATGAATAGAAGAATTGGGTGGTGTAAAAGAGGACCACCTACAGAAGGAAAGAAATGTCTCTGTTCTATCTATGGGGGTAGTTAGGACACCCTATAAGGTATTAGTATGCTGCAAATGAAATACTTGCCTTCTCCCACACCTTTCCAACTTTTGAATTGGAGGTGCTGCATCTGAAAATGTATGCAACTTTCTCAGAACAAATGAGTGATCACAATGAATGTTTTTGAGGACTGACTGTCAAAACGTGTTGAACCATTATCCCCGTTTACTTACACACATGCTGCATCTTGCCCCTCTCTGTGGGCAGACTTTTTTCCTTGCCTTTGAGCGTGGCCATTCGGAAGAGCTATACACAGGGTTCGTAAAGATTTCTAAGAGTAAAATTAAAACACTTTTCAAGCACTTTCAAGGTACCTAAACCAAAAATGTCCAGAGTCTTGGAGCCTTTATACATATATCTATATAACATGTTACTATACATGCAATTGGGAAAAATAAAGGTTATAGAAAACCTTTATGCCAACAGCAATAATCTGAGAGCAGATGGTCGCCCTCATGATGCGGATCGAAGTGAAAAGCACCCCCTTTCATTTCAGATCCCATGTCAGTCACTCCAGTTCTGCATCTGGTGTGGGATGCCAAGAGACAACAAACTAATATTCTCACGCCAAAACACTGCGACAGCGACAGAGATGAACAGGCGAGTGTACGTACTGTTGGCTACTGCTGTAACCCCCATTCTATGAGTATAGGCTCTTAAATTACTCTCTGTTTGGGCCACGATATGTGCACAATGCTTATCGCCATGTTGACAGCTGTTCTGGCAGAAAACCATGTGCTACAACATTTCCCCAAACATAATAAAAATTAAAATTAAGCATTTTCCAAACTTTCAAGACTTTGCACGAACTCTGTATGAATACGTTTTCCTTGAGTTGTAGTCGGATGACATTACAGGCTATATTTAGTTTTTAAGAAGTGTTGTGCATGACAGATACCTTATTTCATCATTGGCGAATCAGATCTGATATTTTTTAGTGTGGTAAATGTGTTAAATGTATTAAATTGGACCTCGAAAAACTTCCCATCAAATCCATGGGAATCTAAAGGATGGCATACTAGAAGATGACCTATAAATCCAACTTTCCTCTAGGCATTTTGGTGTTACAGCTTTCTGTGACATGTTTAGCTTCTCAAAGTTCAGTTTTTCACTACAGTGACAGAACTATGACGACGAAGTAGTCATTTTATGCTAACATTTTGTGCTTGACCTTCCCAAAACAAGTGTCTGCAAAACAATTTCCTCAGGCCAAGACAGACCAATCCCTGAGCTGATTTTCCAAAGAAAAACTCATTAATGAGACAGACATTTTTCTACACAACTCAGCAGCTTAGTCCATAAGAATATTTGGAAGCGGCTTAAAAAAAATCCTCAATGGATTAAATAAAAAGAAAGCAAAAAAAATGTTATGCAGTCATAAAAAGGGTATTAAACACACCCCACCCACTTGCACAACACACACACAAAATTGCCCCAGAGTTCTCTTCTAGTCCTCTGCAGATTGAAATGTCAGCAAGACTTTGGACTGCTACAGCCCATGTTGGAGCCCAGCTAGGGATTAATGTACATATGAGAAAAAATGGCGTGTTCGCACTGCTCATCAGGCCAACTTTCCTCATCCCCTCCTACTACAGCTGCAGTGGGATGCATGTGGCTTTTCCTTAAGAACAGACAAGCTCTTTGATGTACAAAGACAAGGGGAGAAAGGGCAGAGAGGAGAGAGTTTAACTGCCTATCCCTCCCTCCCTACACCCCAACACTCCCCTGTTTTGCCTTGAATTGTTGCTATTTAGCGGAATTTCGGGAGCAGGAACACACCCCCATTACGTCAACCATGTCACTACGCCATTTCCGTATAAATACCCTACGTAACTGTCCCTCGTCCGCTCTCGATTACTGCGCATGGCAGCTGCTAGCAGCTACCAACCTCCAGCAACCAAAGCAGGTAGCACCGGCCGGGACGCCAGCGTCGGGATGCCGGCGTCCCCGGCCGACCACCGACCACAGCAGCTAGCACCGGACGGGACAACGGCCGACCAGCGACCACAGTCAGCTAGCACCGCCCAAGACGTCTGGCACCGGGATGCCAGGGCCCCAGCTACCAACCTCCACCGACCACAGCACCGACCACATCTTTTAAACGTATCATATGGAGGGTGTGTTCCTTGCTAGTGAATTGTTGCTATTTAGCAGAATTTCGGGAGCAGGAACACACCACCCTAGATTACTGCGCCCCACCCGCCCATCCCCTTTCTCCCCTTTTTTCTCTATTCTCTCTATAGGGTCCTGAAGGGGGTTCGTTTTACCCGAGTGCCACGGCGGACGTCCCCACGAAGCTTCCCCAAACCATCAGCAATATTCAAACATTCGACATGTACCTCTAAATCTTTTAAACGTATCATATGGAGGGTGTGTTTCTTGCTAGTGAACAAGCCACTGGAGCCAGACACATTTCCATGGATTGCCACGAGAGACGCGTCATCATCCAAAAAGGAGGGTGCTGAAATGATTAGAAGTTTAATGAATGTGTTGATATCTAGAAAGACAACTGACAACCATTTGTGATAATGGATTCATTGTTTAAGTCATTTATGCCAAAATGTAACTGCTCAGAGGAAGCTTTTCTCTGTTTAATAAGATTGGAAAATTAATACTTTGAGTGTTGGTCAAATATTTGCCAACTTGGGCTCTGGGAACTACTGATTTTCACTTTTGAAAAATGTTTATATAGTTGATATAGTATTTACGATAAAAAAAACAATGTTGTCACTGGTTATATTTAGCCATTCATATAGTTTTACACCAACAATCTCAATGTCAAAACAAAAGTTATTTTTTTTATAACAATCCAAACACACACACAGCCTTTAACCCTTATTTGAGGCAGGCCATATTGCCTGCATATTGTGTTGGACCTTACTAAAATTGGCTAAATGGGATCAAATCCCAACATCCGAGCAGAGGAAATTATACTTTTACAAAAACCCCAGCCTTTTTTATATTTTCTTTATACTGGCGATAAATTAAAGTTCAGTGCTGGCTGACATGCAGAAGAGAGAGAGAGAAAGCTACACGCAGCATGCACTCTCACTCGATTGACCGGTAAGCTCTTTAACGCTCAGCCGAGTTGGCTTTCAAGCACGGTGACATAAACAGGTGTTACAACTGGCACTGTGGCTGAATGAGAGTAATAGGCACCCTCCAATTTTTGCTGCCAAACTCTGTATTCAAAATATAAAAATGAATATGAATTACATCAGATTATATTGAAGATCAGATATCTGAATGGCATAAACCAATTACATGATGCCTGAATAGCCTAACCAGGCGACCCCGAGTCTTTGTCATAACACACTATGTCAGTGTCTCTTAGCTCGATCGACATCCAGACACAAATTTAAATTAGCACAAATGGCAACTGACCCGCAGCCTCATGTCAGGATAGAGATGACAAAGATAAAAAAGAAAAACCACATAATTTCCCTGGAAATGTATTGTAAAGCTTCCTAGAATAAGACTGATGTTTGAAATGACAAATCTTGCTGAGACTGCGTCCCCTCCTGTATAGCAAGAATCCCGATCAGTGTCAGACATCTCTCACATCATGTGGGAAAGAAAAAGTCAACGTAAAATAATCATGAGCCGCTGCACCACTATGTTACTTTAATTTACCCACTTTTTATTGTCAAGTATGATTTGATGAAGTCTTTATAATATAATCAGCCTTATTCAACTTATATGACAAGTCTTTTGAAAGAATACAGGTTCATTATTATATTAAACAACTGTATTTGTTTTTATATTGGTGGTTAAGACTAAAACCTATAATCTGACAGACTTTTGTACTTTATAACAGTGAGTCCACTTCAGTCAGTGTGTGAACAGTGTGTGCCAGAACCTGCAGCAGGTTCAGTCACGACACAGCAAAGTGAAGATATGGCCTACTGCTTTACACTATATCTCATGGGAGTGTGGGCTGACATCAGTTATGTCATCGATGTCTTCAACAAACCATATTAGTGCACAGAGATACAATGATAATGTACCTCCATCAATCAATTATCAATTACTCCAGGGCCACATCGCACAGGAATGCCTTCCTGCTACAGCTTTAGAACATTGCTTAAAGATTTTTCACCACCACATAAATACTGCACATAAAAACATCATGTAGAACAATCAATATCCATGGGTTGGCAGGAGAAACTCCTACATGGTTCACAAAAGGGTGTAAAGTTGCAGCTTTTAAGTAAACGTGTGCCGTGCCCATTCAAAACGTGCCTGTTTGGATCGAGCCGATTGCTTGGCCCCTGGTTTTGCTGCTTGCAGCTTTCTCAAGAACCGCTCATCCAAACAACTTCACACTCGACACTGTGCTTCCATGGGTCCTGAGCAATACATCTGCCATATTTGCATCCCCTGTCACCATCGCCTCCTCACCTTTCAGCCTTTAGGCACGCTCTTTAGGGCTCCACAGTGGCGTGGGTCCCAGCAGGTAATAAAAGGTCAAACAGGCTAAAGCAAACAATTATTTTCATTTTAATATAATCTATTGATTTTTTTTTCATGCATCAGCTGAAAATAGTCAAACGTTTCCACAGACCATGAACTCATCTTCATAGTGCTTGAATGCTCATAGAGGAATTAAGAATACAAATACCAAAGAGATCACATAACAATACATAGTAGCAAGTAGCTAATGCTCATTTTGAGGTTCACAATACAAATATTTAGACATTTGTGCTTAACAAATGATTGAAAGAATTGTAAGAAACAAAAACTAAAAATATTTGACAATATGCTTATTTGTTCCAAGAATGAGCTTAGGCGATCAATACCAGTGTCATGTCTGTACATTAAATATATCAGGCATTTGGTTAACTTAGCTGAGCACAAAGTCTTAGTTCCACTATCTGCTCTTTATATGTAGTCTTTATTTTTAAATCTTTCAACAATTTGTGGTTTGTGCAGAACTATTTATTTTTTGCCTTGTTTTGTTTGTATTCAAAGCTAAGCTAACCAGATACTGGCTTGTCTCACTCTCAGCAAGAAAGCATGTGATGAGTGCATGTCCAAAAATGTTCAACTTTTTTTTAACCAACTGTCAACATTGTCAATTAGTTTTCAGACTATTGACTTGTTGATTTATTGCTAAATTGTTTCAGCACTACTCAAAACTATCATGAATCTGAATCACACAATCTCCTAAGCACAGATGGATATTCTTTCAACCCAACCTGAAGAATAAAACCCATTGTTAACCACTGCTGGCTGACAGATTGATAGTACAGCTGCCTATTCAAACAATGTGTATATTTGTGAATAGCTTCAATTATACTGAACCTTAAAAAACCTGCTGTGAGATGAGACAGGTGGCAAACCTGAAAGCCTGCTATTACGTATCAATCGTTGAAAAGGTTGTATTTTCTGAATCTCCCCATGTCCTTGCAGTTTGAAGGGCACACATAATATGCTCTAGTCACTCTCTGAAGAGCATACATGCTGAGTACATGCATTTACATTTATATACAGGCATTTAGCTGCACTTTTCTGCAGAGTGACTCACAATGCAACAGTGGATGCTGCTCCAATTTTTGGATCGCTTATGAGGCAGAGCAAAGGTCAGAGACAAAGTATCCTGAAAATATGCAACCTTGGATGATACTGTTAGATAGAATGAGGAAAATAAGTGGGAGAAGTAAGAGCTAATACGAGAGGACGAACTAATTTTTCTTGTAGAGAAGGACAATACTGAAGCAGGAATATTATCTGTGCTTTCACTGGCACTCTGCAATTGTACACCATTTGACTGTATTTTTGAGATGGGAAAATATTTCATAAACCCACAGCTGCTTTCAGTAGATTCTGAGCAATTCTTCACGTTTCTTTTTAGTTTTAATTTAAAGGGAAAGTCATTACACCTGAAGGATTTTTTTTTTAGACGCCACCTCATTATGAACACATTTAAAGTGACAAAGCCAAAAATATCCACAGATATATCCACTTTAAGAGGTCCTATCTGGAGTTGTTAGCTATGAAAGGTGTCTGATGAGGCCTGTATATTTTAGCTGTGGGATGCTATAAGCATATTAACTAATCTATATTAACAGTTCCAAAAGTACAGATTTGAGACCACCTGGGGCCTTGACATGGATTCCACATGGTCCTAAGTAAAATTAGAAGTGGTTTAATTTCGCTCTTATTTCATTGCTTTACTGAGATGTTACTACACTGAGATAATACATAAAAATGACTGGGGAATTATATATGTCATTCCACCTACCCACCCCAGACACTAACTGCTTTATGATTCTGGACCTGTTTTTGAACTCAATGAGTTTTCTTCTACTCAGTGTTGTCTGCAGATTTTACAAACACACCAGGCATAACGCCAGTGCACTGAGGTACATTTAAACTGAGAGGGCAGAGAGGATGAAAATATGTGGCAATGATGAAAAACTTTCTACATTTTAAAATAAACTGTAAGTTCCTTCCCTACAACTTAAAAGTTCATTATTTACATGGATGGTTTAATTGCAAAATTATTTTCAAGCACTGTCATTTGGCTGACCTTCCTGCATTCGCAATAGTTACTTTTTCTCCACTCTGGAGGTATATAGCTCCCTTTATTTTCTCGTCTGAAGGGTTTGTTGAATCTTGTACACTGATGTCACATTATACTGTAACTAAACTTTAAAAAAAAATACTTAACATAAGCGATAATCATTCTTTATTTCTTACTAACAACAAGTCCCATGAAAGTCGAAACAGACTTTCACATTGTTCGATGTCACTACACTGTGGCAATCATAAGGCAATACAGGCATATCTGTTTTTAAAAAAGACTCAGTAATTCCCTAAAATAGCTGGGCACTGTAGCTTTAACATACATTACTTAAACAGGAGGAAACAGTTCATTTGTTGGGGACTATTTTCAGCCGTGGATGAATCCACATTTGGTGCTCTAGTGAGTATTTAGGGCAGCAGATGTGGGATTGTGTCAAAATAAACTACAGTGTGTTTGTGTTCAAGGTAGTGAAAGAACATGTGCAACAGAGTGCCTCATTGATGTGTTTTTAACAGTTTTAGAGAACAATGGAGTTCTATGGCAGAGAGGGAAAATAGTTATTAGGCTTTGATACACAGAATACGTTAGGATCATTTCAATCTTGGTTTTGGTCTGTTGATAGGAGAATATCGCCTTTTTCTTAAATATTTCTCATTGTATCATGTTTTGAAATGTCTATGAAAACTTCTTTTCACATCTTTGTGTCTTTGCCAACTCTGAGAGAATTATTCAATTAATGTCTCTGGGATATCTTGTTTTTTTTTTTTTACCAGAAAGAGTGGGTCAAATATACAGAGGCTGTTGGGTATATTATGGAAAATATAATACATAAATAAATACATTTTAGGAGTTTGAATTCTTTTTTTTTATCTGTCTCTCGCAATCCCCTCAACTATGGATGATAATAAATCCCCGGAGTACCCTTTTAATATCATGATATTGATTTTAGCCTTATCGCCCAGCCCATATCTACTGCACAGAGAAGGCTTTTGATGTGGAAAAGTTTGGGAGGCCCATCTTTAGCCAAAAACCAAACACAACTTAAAAAATCAACAAGACATGACTGCATGTTTATGCATTTTGTGTATTTTACTGTTTGCCTTGACAAACTCCTGCACTCCCACTTGAACACGTTCTATAATGCACACTCCTGCACTCATTGTAAACACTAAACTCTTCTCACTGTCTCAAGCTTCCAGTCATGATGTACACTCACTGTCATTAGACAACATGTCATCAGAGCTCTGCGTGTCTTGCACTCCGCCTTCAATTTATACACTCTCGATGATACAGTATATCACAGTAATGTCCACATTGTTAGCATGTCTCACTTTCAAAAACGTGAGGATGGAAAGTGTTGTCAAATGTACTATCTTGGTGCATGTGGGTGTATGTAATGATATGAGTTGGGTTTTGTGCTTTTTCTCCCTTTTTCTCCCTCCTCCATGATTTGTTTGACAAGACACCCTTCCCACCCTGGGTCTCTGGCAGTGGAAGTGGGTGTTAAGTATAAATGTGAGGCAGCAGCTCCTCTTCTCAGAGGATTTCTTATGGCCACATACAGTAGTCTTGACAAAGTAGCTGACAGGTAAATGTTGTGCTTACATGGTTCAGAGAATTTGTGAGAAATTGCACGGTGCGTAGCAGGCATTCAGGGTGACTGATGGAGCAACAATATCACACACACAGGCAGAGAGAGACACACAGAGGCTGGCAGGCAGGAAGGTATTCATTTGGGTAAGAGAGACAGCAGCAGCAGCACACACACACACACACACACACACACACACACACACTCGTGAGATGAAGCAAAGCAGAGGTTGAAGGACAAGTCAAGTCAGCTCCAGACTCTACATAAAATTATGTGACAGGAGTAGATTGTGTTGCACACACACGTAGAGGAAAATGCAACATGTTGTAAAGTTATAGTATGCAAATACAAAACAATGTATAGAACTCACACCCACCCAAACACACGCACCTCCACAGCATGGTCCGACGGCAGGGCTGCACTACAGGTATTACACCAGACACACGTACACAAATAATATTCACAAATTCTAAATGAAAAGGGGTCTGGCGTCTAAAGACCCACTTGTGACCTCTAATAGGCCTGTTCATTTGCACGTACACCCCCAAAATTAAATTTGCCCAAATATTGACGCCAAGGAACACACTGCTACTGCCGTCCTGATCCTTGTTGATGAGGAAACGGCCAGACGAACCTCCAATCTGATTCATCTACATTTTAAATTCTTCTTCTTCACCCTCTGCTGATCGATTATGCGTCACGACTTGAACGCTGTCACACTGCAACTGACCAGCCGAGCCCGTGTTATTGTCTCGTGCGTATCGACCCGGGGATGCGCTGAGCGTAAAAAAACGCGCCTGCCACGAAAACGTACAGCACCGATACTCTTATACCTCCCCGTTTTTTTTATTCCTTAAGCGTGGACGTACATACGCAAACTCACCCAGGGTGTGAACGCAGGTCCTCCCCGTGCGTCTCTGGATGTGTCCGTGTATCCAGTAAAAAGAGGTAGGAGAGTCCGAGCTTCAAAGACGCTAACGAACAAGTGGACGGCAGCCAAACGCCACCGACTTCCCTCCTTCTCCTTCTCTTCCTCCTCTTTACCCTCCTCACTCTTCTCTTTTTCCCCGGGACAGGGCGTGCAGCGGCTGTAATAATCCAGGCATTGTCCTCTTCATCCGCACATTCAAAAAAGAAGAAACACCGACGGGACGGAAAGACTCCCTTTTGCGTCACAAGACGCAAGTTTGGAGTTGAGAGGAATTCTCCTTTCTGACGACTGGAGGTGCAGTCCGGCGTAATCCGCGTGTAGAAACACTTTCAGCGAACAGTCCACGAATTGAAAAAAGCTCCGAATTGAGATCTTCAGTCCAACCTGCAGTTGAAACCTGTCTGCAGAGGCTGAAACAGCTGAGAAAGTTTGCTTTCAGAGTGACCGAGGAACAGATGAAAACGGGCAAGAAAAGGAGAAATAATCCTAGCAGGATGTTTTCTTCTCTCACTTCTCTCTCCGGACCGAAACAACTCTCCCTTGAGAGGGACTGTGGCGCACCTGCGGCCAGAGCGGAGCCGCGCAGGTATCCACTCCTCTCTCGGTGTGTGTTTTATTCCCGGTCTGCTGAGTCTCTCTGCGCCACGGTCATCACTCAGTGTCAAGCCTGGCGTTGTATCTCCAAGTTGCAAAGGCAGGCAGGCAGGCGTCTCTTTCCACCAGCGCACTCCTCTCCTCTCTTCCTCTCTCTCCTCGTCAAGCTCCGTCTATCCTCCTGTTGTGAAACCGCACCCCTCTCGGCAGCGATTGGCTGAAAACCGCAGAGAAGGAGGAGAGCGAAGGAGGTGAGCGCTGCTACGATGCCCACTCATGAGAGGAGGGGAGAGAGAGGGATAGGGGGAAGACGAGAGGAGGGAGAGAGTGGACTGAGGAAGATAAACTCTAGATGAGAAAGGGGAGAGGATGGAGAGGAAGATGAGAGAAGTGGGATGAAAGAGAAATGAAAGAGGAGGGAGAGTGTGCCAGGGAAGGAGGATAAAGGAGGCTGAGAAACAGTGAGGGTGTTTATGTGTGTGTGTGTGTGTGTGTGTGTGTGCGCGTGTGTGTGTTTGTGTGTGTGTGTGTGTGTGTGTGCGTGTGTGTGTTTGTGTGTGTGTGTGTGTGTGTGTGTGTGTGGATGGGTGTGTAAGAGGGGCAGTTCATGCACTGAGCTCTGTGTGTGCCCAAAGGGACAGGCTGGCTAATGAAAGTGAAAATGTTTCCCTCCTTTTTTTACCCATTCATTCACTCGCACTACTTTAGCCAAATTTTCTGCCGCAAATCTGTTTTGACTCCAGGCAAAAGTGAATTCATACTGACAGTGTCCCCCATTACCAAGCAGAGTCATACACTTCTGTCTGTCTGTTTCCGACTCTTTATAAAATCTGGTGTCTGTCAGCTAAGCAGCTTCCTTGGTGAGTCTGTAATGAATAAGTAAGTGGTTGAAGGGAGGCTGGAGAGTGGAGTGCATGTTGATTATACTGCCCAGAGGCGTCGGGAGGGAAATAAGTAACAGCCTGAGCCACCTCTGTAATGGGAGCAAAGGAGGTGGGCCGGATATTGCGATTGTTATGGCGTAACCGCACATGTTAGCAGGAGAAGGAAGACAAAATCGCTTGACAGCTCCTGGAAGAGGCTTTGATTGATAGCAACGCTCCAGGGAGTGTTTCAATATGAACTTGGTTAACTCGGAGCCACATGAAGCATTCATCACTAGCTGCCATACAGGAGTGAGATGCTCACCGCAAGCTAGGCAGCATTTTATTTAGAAAGGCATCTGGGGAACATCTTTACAGGCTCAGAAACTATCTATTTGCAGCTATTTTTATGGCTCACAACAACATATTTCCAACTCTCCCTCCAAATCAAAGCATCAACGACTTGTCTGCAGTTTCTTCAAGTCGCTCATTAAGATTCAGGGGTCTAAGGATAGAGGATGTCTATGTTGTACACATGATACATGTGACACGTTTGTAAAAACATTTGAATCCATATGTTCACAGTACATTAACATCCATACTGTATGTCATGTTACGAGCTACCCCACAACCTGCGCTGGATAAGAGCGTGATTAAACAATGAATTAATGTACATGTTATTTAACAGATGCAAGCTTACTGGTAAATGTACTCTGTACTGTAAAACATATCTTTATTCTAACCATCAGTTAAGAGTGTTCCTATTGGTGGTGCAAATGCAAACAGAGAAAAAGCCCTTGAAGGGGTGAGTGTTAGGCTCCCCAGTGGGCAGTTCCTCTCAGGGAGTCCCCAGAACAGTTTGGTCCATAAGCGCCTATCAAGCAGTTCTCTACTCTGTTTTCAGTCTCAGGTGTGACCATAAGAAATGTGACTCGGAGTAGATCTAGCTCAGTCTATTAGTGTACTGTAAACTCTCAAATACTTTATTAACATGTATTTATTTAAGAGTCATCAAGTCAAGAGTATCAGAACAAACCAAATTCCCTCTGTTATATCATATTTTAGTAGGCCTCCATATTTTCCATTTTCTGGTAGGCTTTTATTGTTTCACATATGCAGCAAGTGATGAGTTTTACTAATAGTCACTTAGCAGCAATTGAAAACATTGGCAAAGTAAAAGTGAATGGAAAGAATTGCTGAATGAAAACCATATATTTTTGTTAAAATGAGAAACTCCATATTGGTCAGCATAATATGATTCTATTGAACTGATGGAAATCTATATTATGCTAGATATGCAATGTGTTTAGGATCAATTCAGCTGCAGGTAGAGTACAAATGACATGCAATTCAGACCCCCTTTATGTTCTTTTTGCTCTGTATTTGTTAGTAACTAGCCATTGCCATTCAAAACCCCAGCTTTTATTTGAGGATTTAAAGTAACTTTCATGCACTAACATTCACTCCACAAACAGTAAACCATCTCATTCTTTTTTAGCATAAAGGTCTCTCTAACTTTCCATACAAACTTTTCATACTGAATACAACTTGCTTCTACAGTATGTGACCAGCATAATGGAAGTTAGTTATATATGGACTGACATCAGAGGAGCAGTCCAGGCCTGTTTGGCAGAGCAATAAATAAATGGATGCCTGCAGCATGCACCCAAAGGCTTGCAGCTTCAGAGGGACAGAGACGTCAGTGGGATATTGGATGGAGTCTCAAGCTTGAACGGGATCAGATGAGCAGAGAAAGCAATGTAAATTAAAATTTTGTTTCTGTCAAAACATTCGAGGCTCAGAAAGAAAAAACTACCCAGGCGTCTGTTTGCTTGCATTCAGGTGCACATACACAAGCTCCAGGCAATTTCTGCAAAATATATGTTTGTTCATGTTTTTGCCTCTTATTATTTATGTTTTGTTCTTCCTGATGTACTGTTGATGAATCTGTTAATTAAAAACACTTTAAATATAGATTTAATTGTACAAACAGAATGTTTTAAATACACCCCTCACCTCAGTTTATGTACACGCAACAGAGCCAAGCCCTCATCACTGACAGCTATAGGACAAAATTTTTTTGGCAGGATGAACATTGTCAGCGCAAAACCATTTACATGTTCTATCACTGTGAAAGCCAAGTGTGCTTCTTTATGTCTCCTCATCAGGATATTCAGTGTGGGATCGCTCAGCGCTGCTCTTGTCATACCTCCACCCCTCTCCACCACCACCCTTCTCGAAACAAATGAGGGATTAAAGCAGAGAGGTCTAGAACAGAAGAGAGGAGCAAGAGGATCACAGCAGCTCACTGAAATCCACAGGATATGTATTTCTTTTGTCTCGGGTCTTAGAAAGTACAACACCCACTCAGTAGCTCAGCTTGATCTCTCTTTTTCTATTATTTGCCATGTTTTCTGCTGTTAAATACTGGACAGCAGGGACATTTTATTACGCATTAAATAATAACCACAGCTGAATGATGTCCATGTGTCTTCATACAGTGATACATGCACATAAAAGAATATCTGATGGCTGTGTGTGAAATGCCAAAACCTTGAATGAAAATGCAGATTAAAGTGGGATACATGCTCAGATGAGTGCCATTTCTAATGTGTTAATAGAAAATCTGAGAATGTCTCCAAAGACATTTTGAAAATATCCATCTCAGACAATCTTAGTCAGACACCTGGTGTCAATACAGAACAATTTACATTTTGACAATATGGTCAAAAATAAAATAGTCTGTGGATATTACGAGAACATGAGCTTCAGCCTTTAAAAACATCCAGACATATGAGCCGATTCATGAGCACACACAAGGAAAACATATTGTGGGGGTGAGCATATTGGAAGAATAATAATGTTTTCAAAGGAAGATTAGAACTGGATTAAACACGGTGCTGAAGCGGTGAGTTTTATTGTTGCTATTTAGCGGAATTTCGGGAGCAGGAACACACCCCCATTACGTCAACCACGTCACTACGCCATTTCCGTATAAATACCTTACATAATCTTCCCTCATCCACTCTTGATTACGGGATGCACCGGGATGCCAGGCGTCTTAGCTATCCACCTTCAGCAACCACAGCAGCTAGCACCGGCAGGGACGCCTGGCACCGGGATGCCATATGACCGTTACATCCGGTCAGATCCCAAAGATCTTAAATCGGCTTAATCTCTTCTCCAGTTATGGGAGGCTTTTTGGGGCTTCGTCGTACCCGAGTGCCACGGCGGACGTCCCCACGAAGCTTCCCCAAACCATCAGCAATATTCAAACATTCTAAATGTACCTCTGTTCAATAAATATTTTAAACGTATCATATAAAGGGTGTGTTCCTTGCTAGTGAATTGTTGCTATTTAGCGGAATTTCGGGTGTAGGAACACACCCCCATTACGTCAACCACGTCACTACGCCATTTCCGTATAAATACCCTATGTAATCTTCCCTCGTCTGCTCTCGATTACTGCGCCCCACCCGCCCATCCCTTTTCGTTCGTTTTTCCTGTTCTTTCTCCCCTTTTTTCTCTATTCTCTCGGTAGGTTCCTGAAGGGGGTTCGTCGTACCCGAGTGCCACGGCGGATGTCCCCACGAAGCTTCCCCAAACCATCAGCAATATTCAAACATTCTAAATGTACCTCTGTTCAATAAATCTTTTAAATGTATCATATGGAGGGTGTGTTCCTTGCTAGTGAACTATGAACTAAACTGTGTAAGTGACATAAATGAATATGTAACTTTCTTGATGTTGTCAGATAGTCCCCTACAGGTTTTGACCATTCACTGATTTCTTGCAGTGACATTAAGTGCATCATTTGGATTGCCATCATGAATATTGTAACAGCTACATTTGAGTCTATTTTAAATGTTGTGGTTTATTTAGCATTGACTTCTTATTGTAACAGCAAATAATTCAGTGTTTTTAATCACAGTTGTCTGTATGAACTTGTGATAATGCTGAAAGGTCAATATAGTGACTTGCAGTGACCAATCAAGTTACTTGAGCAATGTCGACACCCGTGGTGATTAAGCTCATAATGGTACTTGCATATGAGTGTCTGTATCAAATGTGCTTAGTGACTGATTGCATTAGTTTACTGTTCATTTTAAAAATAGCTTTAATTCAATACAGCGTCCAAGCATGGTGATGGATGGACTCTATGAGAATGGGCCTGTGTGGCCCCTTTTTGACAAACAACAAAAAGTGTGCAACCTCCGTTGGACACTAGAGTAATTACTTGTTTTGTGAATGAAGCGGTACACGCCAGTAACGGTCAGCCCTACAAACCCCACCCCTAATGTTCCTGAACCTTCAGATTTGCAAATTCAAAAAGAAAGGATTGCGGCCACTGATAGCACCACTATGCAACCGCTATCTTCTCCTTCTCAAGGTCAGATTCCCCAAATATATTGCGTCGTATCACAGTGTAAAAACAGCTATAAATGTAAATGGTGGCTTTGCATCAAGAACACAGTAGGCAGGACAATCACACAAAGAAGGAGAAAGCTGACATTTTCAGACGGCGAGCTACAATCAAAAAGTGATATTCTCTTTCGAAATATCCGCTAACGAGCACACCTGGAATGCAGATGCTTTCGCCTTGCTACAGTCACTGGAAAGTCTGAGAATTACGTGTTTCTTTCTGTCTAATTTATGCAGGTTTAGCGGTCGCAAAAGGTGCACAATTATTTTGTGAATTCGCCCCAGACAGTACTCCCCTAACAGCAGGAACTTTGCCTCCTGGAACTGTCCTACAGGAACTTTATTTAGAAACTGAAGTTTACTTCATCTGGGAAATTCCCTTTATGTTTGTTGTTAGTTGGCAGCATGGCTGTAATCATGTTTGGTGCAACCCCTCCATCTTGAATTTCTATGCTGATTCTTCTCTTTCGTATTGGGTGTACTTGGATGGTGGTAGTTTTGGTTAGTCATTTGGTGACAAGATGCTTGTTTTGACTGATAATCTGGTAATAGTGATGTGATGGTCTGTGTGTAGTTTGTAGAGATTAATGTATTGGGCACATGCATGGGAAAGAATACATTTGACACCCATGCATCAAGATGTGTTACCAGTGCAGGTCCATGCGTCATTAGTTCCAATAGATAGCGCTGAGATGTTTTGTCAATTGACAAAATCAATATTTTAATAAGTGATAAATTGTTTTAGTAATAAATCAAGCAAATATGCCAAATATTAGCTGCTTCTACTTTTTCCAAATGGGATGCTTTGCTATCTTTCTCTATTTTGTATCATTGTAACTTTATTGACTTTGGATTTACATTATTTGGGCTATCCTAGCATTTTACATCAACAAACATTTGATCAATTCATAAAAAACAAATTCCACAGAATATGAGCTGATGGAAATAATAGTTACAGTATAGTTACAGCCCTACAAATAGAACACACGTTGATGATTTGTTCAGATATTGGAAACTTTTACCAACAACGTTTGGTTTGATTCTGTCACTCAACAACACATGCATAAGAACACATAATACAACAAAGCACAGACATCCAAAGAAATGAGCAAAAGAGTAAAAAGAAAAAAGAAAACTATATGGTTGCCTGAATTTGCACACAGTCAAAAAACTCAGCTTCTTTTATTAAAAAAATTGTTAGGTCTGTGAATCTTTGAGCCTCAGGCAAATCATCCTCTTCCTTGGGGCTCTGATCGCAAAGACCCATGAAGTCGCCTTTGTAGTCTGGGCCTGCGGGCTATTAAGTGTTTTTACTTTTATCTCAATTGTGAAACTTTGTGCCACTCAAAAAGACACAGATCTCTACAAAAAATTGTATTATTCACTGAAATAAACCTGTAATATTGCTCCACTGATTGACTGTGTGTACTTTCCTTCCTGTTGGTTAGTGCAGGTGTGTTTGACAGCATGCATTAGAAGAGTGAGGTAGCTCTGGGCGTTACTGGGCCTGATTCTGAAAGGATCACAAATACGGCAAAGATTGAGTTCAATCAAAGTTAACAATGATAATTTCCAAACCTGAAATGCAGATACTCATTGCTGTAATTTTGTCACACTGCACTTGGAAATGTAAATTCTGCTCCAGTGTAGTCTTTGACTTTAGTCAACAATTCATTTCAGTTGTCAATTACCAATGAGTATAATAATATTTTCATCTTATATAACAATTTGTGCTGCTCTCAAATCACCAGCTAATGTAACATGGTATTAATACAATCTATCTGCCTCAAGCTTTTAAAAACTTGACAGAAAAATAATTGTCTTGTCTTATTTGGGGTGTTACAGTTTAATGTCTTAATCAAATAATTCAATAGTTCTTTAATAACTTAATGAGTGAGAAAACTTAAATCACACTGACATTTGTAAAAATGGAAATTACTTAAAATCCAGAACTAACATAACACTTTGTCGTGCAGTTCACTCCATTTGCTTAGACATGAATGGTCTTTTTTTTTAATGTAATAGGCCTACTGTAATTTATTGTGGTTTTAGCAGTTGTTTAAATGTTGTGGGTTAACCATCACCAATTTCACGTGGTGACCGACAACTGACTACAGTATGACAGTATGATGTGACTGACTACAGTATGACAATGGACAGCGAGGCCCAGTAATGTAGATCATTCACTCAGAGCAGAAATTACAGGTACAAAGATGACATTAGAAGAGCGCATGAGTGGATAGTTACAGTGACGTAAAGCACTAAGTTTGGCTCCACAGTGAAGTTTTTGATTAACAACTGTTCTTCTAAACCGCTTTCTTTGTGTCCTAGGTTGCCCCTCATCCACCCGCCTGTAGCTGTCCTGTTCAGCCACCTGCTCTCCCAGGCCCTTCCTCCATCTTTGCCTTCAGCAACTCTAAAATAAAGACCTTTAAACCATCCTGGTGTCTGAGAACCTGCTTTTGGGTCTTACAACTTGCCTTCCTCGTCACAATATCTTCATTTCCATTAGCTAAAATGCTAATGTGTTCAGGGTTGCAGAAGCTAATGCAACAGAAGCTAACTAGCTTGCTCTGGCTTTGGCTATGACTCTAACTACTGGCAAGTGTTTCATCCATTCTAATTGGTGCAGAGTTTATATTTGATACATTGGGCTGTTTATAGGCTAATATTTCATTAATTCTGATTGGGAGGTGTAACTACAGGGTGTATTCTAATTCTAATTTGGATTAGTGGAGCTGGCTACAGGGTTTTGCATCCCATACTAATCTCACAGAGAGATGCTACAGCATACTGGCAACAAAAACACAAAAATTCTAACAGAAACTGGCTCGAGGTCAGATGAACAGCAGAAGTCTGTTTCTATTGTCTGTCAGTTATCACAAAAAAATACAAAAATAGCTAACACTATGAGAAAAAATATGCTTCCCTCTCTAAACCAGGTAGAGTGTACACACAATCACCTGCTAAGAGTAATGAATGTGTTAACATGTATGTGTTAAAATATGTCAAACATCAAATATAAAATTCTCACTTTTGCTTAAAATGTTTCTCATGAGAGTGTAATTTCTGTTACTTCAGATCTGTATACTGTAGTTCTAAAATCATACAATACTAGTGCATTAAAAATCTTTCATCTGCATTTTTCAGTTTTATATTTCTGCCTTTTGTTAATTTTCTTTAGTCTGCCCAGCAATGAATTTGTTAATTTAAACCCACTTTGGAGCTGAATTTGATTTAACTGTGTGTAACACTGTCTCCACTGTGTCCTCACTCTCTCCCTCCTCTCGCACCAAACTCTGGCTGCTTCAATGTCACGGCAGCAAGGCAAAGACAATTAAGGTGTATAAATATGTAAATATGGTCACGGCAGCTCAGCGGGAGGAACAGCATAATGACATTTTCTGCCCTCGTTTGGATAATCCCCAAGACACCTCCAAATTAGAAACCTTAATGACAACCAATAATGCACAGATGGTCAAACTCTGGGGGCACACCGGCCCTTCTGATGCTGCCCAGGCTCCTTGCGGCATTGCTCTTCATGCCAACAATACACACACACACACACACACACACAGACAAAGAGACACACAGATAAACACATACAGACAGGCAAGCCAGCACTGGAATGCAGGGAAGCAGAGACACAAGCACGCATGATGCAAAAAACACACACACACGCACATCACCTAGCCAGATGCCACTCGTGCCCATGGGGGTGATCGTGGTCGTAACTAGAAGGTCAGGTCTTGGCAGACCGTTTAAGGCCAGGCAGGGCTCTGCTTCAGTGTGTTTTTTCCGTGTGTGTGTGTGTGTGTGTGTGTGTAGAGGTTATTGTTTGGTGTCTCAGGTAATATGTCCGGCGAGGCTTTGTGGCAGATGTCGACCATCCGTCTTGCAAAGCTGACATATAGAAACACTCCCTGTGGTCAGATCTCAGGAGAGAGAGGGAGCGTGAATGCAAGGAAAGAGTGTTTGAGTTTATGTGTATGTGTGTGTGTTAAACAGAGATAGAGCGAGAGAGAGAGAGAGAGAGTGGAGACAGAGAATGAGGTGTTTTGGCTGGTTTCCTACTACAGTAATTAGTTCAACCAAGCTATTTGTTCTTCCTACCTCTATTAGATGAGAAAATGTTTCTTCTGGGAGTAAGCAAGTTTTTACAGAGGGCAAAACATTGCAAGGAAGTAGGAAGATTTGTGAGAGTTGCCAGACTCTGTATAAGAAGTCTAAAATAAGGGTACATAGTAATATGTCAGTCAGTTCATAGATAAAGTATCAGGCAATGTTGGCTTATAGATATACTACGTGTGATATAATACACAGGTTTGATATGTGGATGATGAATTTAATGTATATCATAATATGTTTCTGGTAAATGTGACACAATAATGGACGGATAAGATAAGGTTATTAACAACTTCTGCCGTTCTAAATGTGTGTGGTGAATGAAAGGAGCGCACCTCGACTCCACTGAGGTTGTGTTTCAGAAGCTGAGCGTCTTCAAGCAGTTTGTCGTTCAGCAGCAACGTTTCCTATATTGTTCCATGCAGCAACCGTCTCTGTCTCCTGCTGGGTCGCAGCAACCGTCCCTGTCTCCTGCTGGACCGCAGCAGCCACCTTCCGCTCCGCTGCTGCCGCCTCCTGATGAGTGGCCACCGCCACCCTCTGCTAATGAGTGGCCGCTGCCTCCTGATGAGTGGCCACTGCCTCCTGATGAGTGGCCGCCCTTGCCTGATGAGGCAAGGGCAGAGAAGCAGGGGATGGTGGCTGCCTTCGCCGCAGTCACCATCCCCTGCTTCGCTGCCTCGGCCTCCACCTGGTCCAGTCTCTGCTTCGCTGCCTCGGCCTCCACCTGGTCCAGTCTCCGCCGAGCTGCAGCAGCAACCCCTGGTCCCCGTCGTGCCGTCGCCGCCCTCTGCTGATGAGTGGCCGCCGCCGCCCCTTGCTCTTTCTCCGCTGCCTCTTCGGCCTCTGCAGCCTCCGCCTCCAACAGAGGCAACGGTATTAAGTGAATAACTTAATACCAGGTCACACCCAGGGAAGTCTGTGTACTGACACACACTGAAGTATCAATTCAATGCCACTGCTACAAAGTGAGAAGTTAAAACCACTGGAGATAGAGCTGGGCAATACATCCAAAAAATAAAATAAATTCAAGCTTGGAGCCAATTCCCAATTAGATTTTTTTTTTCCTAAAACTTGATCCTATGTTTTAGAACTTAATGTAAATAAAGGTTGAGCAAGACAGGACTGCTTCAACAGCACCATCTACCTTAGTAATCAGTTTCAGCACAAATAGAGCAGAAACATCCACACTCTAATTCCTCAATGCTTGCTGTTTGTGTTTCTTAACTGGACTGGACATCAGCCTGATATCTGCAGAAAGCTGGCTAGCTCATGTTAGATGGGGTTAGGATTAGTAAATTGCTCTCTAAGTTAAAATAATTTGTTTATCTGGAAACTTAGTTTTTTCAATATTGCCTGTCATGACAATATAGTTAGCCTGCGGTATAATAATAGGAACACTCCAAACACCAAAATAATGTTAATCCAGTGGCTTTAAGAGCCAAATTCTGAACTATGAACACATCATAATTGTGAGAAACAGGTTTGTCAAGAGGTTAGTTACAGTCACATCTCTCCAGCAATTACCATCAAACACACAAGTTAGAGTCTCCAGGTGCCTCATTTGCTGTCCTAATGCTTCATTTTGCATTTTCAAGTTGTGGCAGGAAAAAAATTCACTTTTATTGGAGCTCAAGTGCATCTTAAACCTTGTAGCATGTTGTTGCCAGTTGTTGGAGACTGAGGGGGAGGGACAGATACAGAGACGGTGTCTCTAGCACTCAAGCCTCAGGTACCAAGTTACCCATCTACCTTCCCTCACACATAAACTGCTCATACACTATCATGATGTAAGATGTGCAAGGAAGCCTCATTATACATGTGTCGATAAATTATTAATGGCCATGACAAATTATCCATCACTAGAATTTGTTTTATAATTTATGGACCATCTTACTCACCATGATTTGGATCATTTCTGCTCATTAGACCACATGCCTTAGCAGCAAAGCAAGGTGTGATTCAAAGGCATACGAATGAACGATGAGGTATAAGCACCTACTGTACTATGCACTGTGGATATCTGTAAAGAATACAAATACATTTAATTGGCCTGTCAGTTCAAAGCTTTCTCACAAACACTACTTACAAGAGAGCAGGATTACCAACGGTTTATTTGCACAACAGTTAGTGGTTTTAGGGTTGAAAATCAAATTAGCATTGTACAGGGAGCATGTCCGACAAGCACTCCTTTTCATGTCTTTTTTATTTATTCTGATGAAAGTCTTTCTCTAAATATTTAAATCCCATTTAATAAGTGGAACTGTACAAATAAAAAAATGAAAAAAGTTAAGCTCACAAAGCCGGAAGCATTTGTTGGTGTTATAGTCATGTGTGGTACTTCATGAAAAGGCAGAATGATTATAAATTCAATCTTCACTGGGCACCATTTACAGTACAAAATGAATTTCTACCGACATTTAAAGACAATCTTATTAACTCAGCTAGGGAAATAAATGAAGAAATGATATGTTTTCATAGATGTAAGCTTGCTATTGTGGGCTATGTGGAGGTGGTACAGTTTCTTGTTACCACAGCAACAAAGGTCAGCACAGATTTTCAAATCAAATATCATTCAAATAAAACAAGCTGTCTAAGTAGAATATCACTCCATTATGTCTGCGCAAACGGGAGAGGAAGCACAGTTAAAGACAGTGAAGGATCCCATATTTTGATTTCTTCTTTTATAATTGTAGCAGATGGTCCAGTCAAGAAACACTATGTTCATTTGATTCACAAGACAGAGCAACAGTTGCCCTCGACTGTGCCTCTATTTTTGCCGGCTTGTCCTGTTTCTAGTCATTGTGGAGCTGCAGATTCAGATGATAATTCTCATTGACACATTGACACGCTATAAAGTTCCGCCCACACCGGAGGGGAAAACAATTAATTTCTCTGCACTGACTTTGTATTATGTCACTTCGGTCTGCTAGCAAACAACAGAAACATGCCTAAAGGCTGCTGTGTGATGGGATGCATTAACATGGTAAAGAACCCAGAAGAAGTTTTATAAGCTGTGGATACAGATGTGACACAACAGCAGGAAGAATGGCATCCTGACACTCAGCTGAGGCTATGTGCTTTAAATATTATTTAATAAGTAAAAACAAAGAGGTTAATGCTAACTAAGCTATGCAATGCCTGGTTTTGATCTTTGCTAGGTTAAATGCAGGGTTGCAAACTTTGGCTTCCGGGAGTAAGATTTGGATGCCATAGGCTTAAATGTATCCTTTATCACATGCACATATTTGGACTCAATTCACCATCAGGGTTTTAAAAAGTATGCATGTTACACATGTGGCTGGAGCTGGACCCTAATCTCTAAAGATGTAGTCTGACTACATCACCGATGGACTTCCACCATAGGAAATACTGACAATTTCATAATATTAGACACACACTAACCCAATAAAGGGCACACAGGTTCAAATTCAGGTTCTGTTTAATGGAATGTTCACTGGAAGCAAGAACTAGAAATAAACAAAATCAAACAAAAGAACAAATCCTTCTCCTATTTACACATGACCACATATATTCACATAGCCAAATACATACATTAACACACACTCTTTCACTCACTCAGCCAAATATGAACACACTCACTCTTCTTTGAATTCCTTCTGGACACCAATGTAGGTTTTTCTGCCAGACCAACATTTCCTCGGTTTAACCATTACTATACCAGAATACTATGTAATATGTTCACCTGTTCATCTCTGTTGCAACTGCAGTGTTTTGGCGTGAGGATTGTTTGGGCAGCGTGAGAGCGTGAGACTGAACGTTAAAGCACATGTTGGCAACACTGTTGAATTATGATCTTACCTGGTGATTTAATCAAATAGTAATCAAAATATTTCATTTCTGGCCATTCAGTGGAATCATTACTCCAAGAAAAGCAACGTCCCCCTCCTCCCTGTTTTTTGTATCCAATGAGCTCTGGGTCGTTTTCCATTTTGGTCTTGAGCTCATGTCATCATCATTAATCTTTTTGAACAGCTTGGTTTGCCATGTTTAGGGGCATTTTTCACAATTTTGTCTCCTTAATGATAAAATCTTTGCATGTAAGGCATCCTTCTTTCAAGAAGTGGAATGAGCTTTTTCCAAATGACCTTTTCTTGTCTTAGCCAGATGTTTTCTGCAAAGAGCAAATCTGGTGCTAAAGCTCTTGTGGATACATTTTTCTTGTTCCTTTGTGGTGTAAGTCGGGTCATCAGTCATACATACACAGTTATGCTGACATTTACTAGCCTTACTGATATCATTCCACTGTTGCCATACTTGGTGTCAGCACAAGTGGCAGACAGGATTAACACACTGCAAAAAACTAAAACAAACACCTTTTTACAAACCTCTAACACTGTACGACACTGAATAATATACTAGTATTAAACTACACATCTGGCTACTACAAAATACTATCTGAACTTAAAACTAGGTTAAACAAATGAATAAAAAAATAAAAGGAATAATACTTCAGAAATCCAGAATAAAGGTTCATGTAATTGTCTTCTATTTCAGCTCAGTTTAGCTCACAAAACTAAGTGAGTTAATGATGCTTCCCAAACCCAATTGTTGCGCAGTGAGATGGCTTAAATCCAACCAGATTTTACTTCTAAATTAAAAACTATTCTGCTTACTTAAAGATATCTTTAATGGGTATTTGAAGTGGCAGGGTCACGTTCCAGCTTCTACTGCTACCATCCACTGTGCAAATGCCAACCAGGCCCGAGTGGAGGGACTCTTTTCTCAGCTTTAATGTAGGGGGGTTGATAGTGGACTCTTAAGAGGTAACAGGAAACAGGTGAAGTGAGATAGTGATTGGAAATGACATGTTCCTGTCAGAGTTTATGGTATGTGTCTTAACTACTGGACCACCAGGACGCCCCAAATTTAATGGCAATTGACATGAAATTAATATGTAATGATGCAATTCCTATGTTACCAGATTTCCAGATGTACAAGCAAAGGGCCTACACGTCACAAAAAACATAACTTCTGCTAACAGCATTGTCCATATTAAAACAAAACCAGTAAAGTTAAAGTAGGGGAGTCTTTTAATGGGTAATTTACTCCATCCATCAATCATACTGTACACTGCAGTGTCACTTTATTGTGCATTGATAATACCGAACCGTTACGTCTGAGAGCAGTCGGTTTACTATGATCACTTTGTTTAATCCTGTAATACTCAGGCTTTTCTGTGCTGGACTACCAACTGTGCCGCGACCTCTCCATGCCTCTCTCCAGATGTTTTGGATCTGGATCTTGGTCCTCCAGGAGATTCAGCCTCTCCTCGTCTCTCTCGACCTTATGTGTGTCTGTTTCTTTCTGCTACCTGAGTGAATGGTGTGCTCTTTGTTTGGCCTCTTATGTGTTTGTATAGTCCGTCCTCTTCCAGCTTCTATGGTGGAAAGGGGGTTGTGTGGCTCTGGTCCGATCTGTTTGACGACACCTAAAGTTGCTCAACGTCCTCCCAGATCCATTCTTCATATATGTTATAATCTATTTATAATTTTGCCATCTTGATTGTCCATAATAATACTTGTCCTGTAATCTTTTGTTGGACTAGTCTGTACACAACAGCTATTACAGGTATTGTTGTTTCCTCTGTTTCTTCCCTGTTAAAATAATATTTGGGGGAAGTTTATCCTTATCTGAATCGAGGATCTAAGGATCTAACATCTAGTTGATGTGTGCTGTACAGGCTGTAACTAACTGGTCCAATGGAATAATAACCACGCTTCATACAGATGTCTTTTGAAGATTTATTTTGTCTTTCTTTCTCTTTCGACACTGTGAAAACTACAAAAATAAAAGACGTAAACAGTTCCAAAAAGATTAGCGTAACAGAAATGTGATGAAATCAAATAAAATGATTGAAAACAAATCACATTGTCCATGTAAAGGGATACCAAAGAAACATTATTCACCATGTGCCTCTTGGATCACAGTTACACAGACTGTAAAGCCACATTTGTGAGTTGTGATATTGGGCTACATAAATACAACTCCAGGCTTGGCATGGCTATCCAAAATATATTCTTGAGTGATGAAGCATCTCCTGCAAGGTACTAGTAGTTCACATTTCAAGTTCATTTTCAAGTTCTTATATCATGATGGAAAAAGCTTCTCGATGACACCAACTAAATCAACAGCAGCACAAAAACTTCAAGTGTGTCACTGTGAAGAAAAGCGTTCCCTAGCCAGGGGTTTACACAGTATCTGTTTCTTATGGTAATTTCTCTCCTCAACCAGTACCTGGTTACCATGGCAATTGTTCACTTTGCAGGCATTGGATGGTTGGGGAAGTTGAGTTAACAGTTATCAGCTGGCAGTGCATTAGACTATACTCGAGGTATACAAAAAAAATTGTACATTATGATAATGTGCTCAACCATCAGCACAAAGAAAGGTGAAGGTCAACAACAGCCATTCTTGTGTGCATGGCGTCGTACAGTATTCATACAATGCTTGCCTTCCCTTGTTAGGACTGTTGATCAGGGACATCCATTTAGTCCAACACAAACAGACTTCCTATTTAGCAGATCCAGGCCTGTGTCTTGTGTAAAAGCAGCTCCACTGATTCAGTGCTTTTACAAAAGTGCACAGCGCAGCAATAACTTTCTCATCTACAGTGTCACATTCAAACCTAATTTTGAAAGATCTGCTGACTAAAGGCTAATTTATACATCACAAAGCTCTAGTTCACTGTCAAGAAATAAAAGCTGGCAGTTCTATTTTGGTCTTATTTTCCTTGATGTACAGGATTTATTCTGACTATTACTTTATTAATTTGCTTTATAGATGTATATTCATATTACTATGAATTATCCTTATTCAATGTAACCTACAGATAGAGAATAGCTAACTGTATTTAAAGCTGCAGTATAGGCAACATTATGTTATTATAATTATGGTTGAAATAACAAATTTTGACCATTGCACTGCAACACGGTTGTACAGTGATGTTACAAAGAGGATCACTTTCTTACCTATGAGGCAGGAGCAGAACAGATCTTAGTTTGGTAGAGGTTCCACTTCATGCCCAGCAAAATGCATGAGCATGTTTGGTGTGTCATTTGTTGCATTGTGTAGGTTCAAGTTGCCTACTTCAGCTGTAACTGATGTGTGACAGTGACATCAATAATCCTGATCGGCACTTCTCTCTCCTCTCTAGACAAAAAAACCCGAATCATCGGTCCTCAGCTTCCATTCATGTCCTGTCACACACACTGGTTAAGTACCACGTTAACATAGGTGTTCACAAAGAGGATGTAAAAAAATAACAACTGAGTGAGAACTGCTGTCAAAGAAGAATTAATTCAACGTTTAGAAAAAAACCCAGAGCAACATTTTCAAACTTGACATTGAAGGTTTTTGTAAACATCCTTTATTCTGTTTCAGATCTATCATTTATACACCCTTGCATTATTATCCCTTTAACTGTGTGTTATCTTGAATGAGTTTCCTTTAAGATAATAAGTGCTATTCAGATATGTCACATAAAGGAAGCATACTTGTGACTAAACCCAAGGTCACTAATAGGTGGGTCTCGGTCTGGGTCTGGACCCAGACGCTGTCCTATCTAGACCAGGACCTATAACTGATAAATCATTTAAAAAAATTCATTTTAAGATGTGGTTTGCATTTTATTTTTAAATGCAGCCCTTATTTTACTTGATATAAGAAAATAT
>JAVQJL010045372.1:0-10000 GCA_036024295.1 Nannoperca obscura | reverse complement strand
TTAAAGTGTTAATTTTACACATGATGTTTTTATATAACATGGTATAAGCTGTTTACTGGTGAGCTTTAGAGGTATTGGTGGGCAGATCTTGGTGCCTTTTGACAGAGCCAGGCGGTTTCCCCCTGTTTCCAGTCTTTATGCTAAGCTAGGGTAACCGGCTCCTGGCTGCACCTTTACATTGAACAGACAGACATGAGATTGGTATCAGGCCTCTCATCTAATTTTCTGCAAGGCAGCGAATACGTGTATTTCCCAAAATGTCAAACAGCCCTGCAAGAAATTCAATATAAATGAAGGTTATGGTGTTCAGTTTTTTCTGTCCACCCTGTTAATAAAAATGAGGGTAAACTAAATATTACAAACCCTCCTCATCACAACCAGCGTGTAATGATTAGAACAACCAGCATGTAATGATTAGAACTATCATAACTATCACCATCTTGCTCATGGACACTCCAGCCACTATACAGGACAAACTTTAACCCTACATTAAATATCCTCTTTTTATTTAACCCCTAAGTTACCAAATCACCCTGTGTGTTCATTTTCAGCATTATACAGTGTAAGAATCCCAAAGGCAGTGTTATTAAGCCAAGTGTGGACTGTTGTGCAGCCTAAGGTTAAAAAAAAAAAGTCCCTTAGTAAAGCCAACAGGAAACATTGTCCACCTCCTATTGTTTTTATTTGATTCTGCATCTGATTAGTAATAAACACATTTATTTACTATTGTCAATTATTTGAACTAATAATCAATCATTCAAAACACACATCCAGCCACTTGAATGGAAACCCAGCTACAGACAGACAGCAGACACCGTCATCATCACAGTCCTGATGGTGCAGATGGGGAATTTCTCCTCATGGAAAGGAGGGAGGAATAGGTGAGGTGAGAGGAGGAAGGAGGACAAAAGTTCAGTTGGACAGACAGAGAGCTGGAGAGCTAAAGATAAGAGTGGGGAGGGAAATAGAGGTTGCTGGTGGTGTGTGTGTGAGGGGTGGAGGGGAGGGGGGGGGCAAATGGGTTAGAGGATTTGGATGCAGGGAGCATATCCATCAGGGATCTGTCCTGGTATCAAACTGGAGCGATCAGTGATAAAAAATCAACCTGGAAACGGCTGTAGCTGCAGTGGGAGTTCACTGGGCTGCAAATAGGCCTGTCTGCCCCTACTCACTCTCTATCTCTCCATCTGTATGCCCCCCCCCCCAACCACTCTTGTTGCCTTTATAATGGCTCAAAAAGCCAGTAATACAAGTTTTCTTTATACTCAGCTGTAGGCAGGTACTAATGACCATTCTGCAATGATCTTTGTGCCTGTGCTGTTTTCAGACATCTACACCTCCCACAGGATCTGCAAATATAATTCACTTCCACATCTCAATACTCTTCTTCCAATCATATGGCCACTATAGAATCTCTCAATCCGCCCTCCCTTTTTCTCTGCACTTCATCTCCCTCCTCCTCCTCCTCCTCCTCCTCCAAAAAAAAAAAGCTCTACAGAAGAAAAGAGAAATGAAAAGAGGAGAGGGGTTTTCTTCTTTCTGCTGCGCCCCACCCATTTCTAGATAGAGAGAGAGGGGGAGAAGAAGAAGACGAGGAAGAAAAAAAAAAACATAATTTATCTGTGTATTATCAAGAAAGGCAGACACTTTAATCAGTCAGCTATGAAGTCAGTATTTCCATTCTTATCTGTCGCAGGAGTGGAAATGGAGAGTAGATAGCGTTCTGGGAGCCCATCGGTGGGCAGGAATGATAATGGGGGGGTGGGTGAGGGAGGGAAGCGGGGGGGGTAGGGCTAGGCTATTGGACCGCTGTGTCAGCGCTATCTGCACCCATTATCAACAGCCTTATCGGCACTACCATCAGCCTCGCTGTAATGGGGCCAGTTCAACTTTCCACATTATCATACCGCCAAGACCTGGTTCGCCGAGGCTAGGGGTCTGGCTGGAGACAGAGAGGAGAGGTGGGGAGGGGTAGCAGAGGGGGCAGATAGATAGAATGAAAGAAAGGGTGATAGAGAAGTGGAAGGGTAGAGATAGAGAGAGTGGAGCTTAGAAAAAGAAGTTGATGGTCGAGAGGAAAGACAGAGGAGATTGTTTCAAAGCAAAAAAAAAGAAGAAAGGATGAATTGATGGGATAGCTGAAGGTGGACGTGGGGGGGTGAGGTCTAACAATCATGATAAACTTTACCAAAAAACATTAGGCTTTGTTATTTAGCCTGATAGTGCAGTGACATTACGTTGCACTGTTGTTGCGTCTACACACTGGAGGAGTGTTTACACTCTGACTTCCTGTCTCTCCGGGCTGTTAAGTTATATTAGATCAACACGCCCGTAATAAATGATGTTACAACAGGGCTTCATTAATCTGGAAGATTACATAAAGTTACTTACATAGATCACTTAAGCTTTATCTGTGCTGCTATCGAGAGAGAGAATGAAACAATGTGTCAAGATATTACACAAATGTGTTTATTCACCAAAGCATATAAAGACAAGACATTAAGCAGCGTGTTGGTTTGATGTGGACTGGTCATTGCTGATACCAAAAACCTTGCAGCAACAATAGTATAGGCTATTTTTAAATTTGGCCACAACATTTAAGCCTTCAAATAAATCTGTGTGCAGCAGGGTTTTCTTCTAGTTAGGTTGGATTAGCCTGAAGTTAAATATATGATATTTTAAATATGTTAAAGTGGTACTCCAGCCATTCAACACAGCACTATTCTAAATGTGTGAGAATTATCACATTTTGAGCAGCAAGTTTTAGATCCTATAATGTGCCAAGATTCAAAACTCTGTATCCTACCTTTCCTGCAATGCAAGCAATAGCATTTTATAGATCCTGCTTTCATGGTATTCAAGCCCGCACTAAGGTTATTTTAGACTCTCCAGACTTTAGAAAGCTGCTCAAGAGTCACAGAAGACAGCACACAACAGCTTTCCCAGGCTGAGCAGTGCTCCACATGACTAGTAAACTGACCTTTCTGGGTAAACTGTGAGAATGAGTGCTTCTTTACTGGGATTTCAAAATACTACACTGTGATTCCTGTGATGGAATTGTATTGTAATATATTATATTAGCATCGGCAGGTCACTATGTGCACATTTTACACGAAAAATGTTCTCCAGAAACCCCAAATTATTTCATATCCGAATAGCCCTCACTGTTTCCAATGGTTTTCACAACGAAGTCACTATTTGAAAGTCACATTCAAAATAAAGACAATATAGTCCACAGTGCTGGAACACTACGAGGTATAATTAAGATAGTAATGATAATCTTTAGCCCTAGGAACTCTCATATAATCATGTATATTTACAGTTAATCTCAATAGAGAGAGTGCATTCCTCTTTAAAATCAAATTTTTACAGTAAATGCTCCTAATATAATGGCACATAGTCTTTGAGCACACTGTAAAACTAGAAACACACACAAACAACCACACACACACACCTCCCACCCCACTATACACACACAGACAAACACACACAGCCGGTTAATTGACAGCTCACTTATCAGTCAGGGAGGCAGAACACCATGGTTTACACAAGCACAAAGCAACCCACAGGCTTGGATCACTGTAACATGACTGGCTCACATGACTCAGTATGTACACACCAAGACATGAGAGATACTGAGGGACAGGGAGAGAGAGAGAAGAGTGTTAACTTAATCACCACTCACCGACACTGACCAATCAAATACATAAACACTACATTTAAATGGAATAACTCAGAGCAGAACATGAGTTTCAAAAAGATGAAGAGAAAATGCAGCACCTGCCCAGGCCATCACTGATGTCAGCCCCCTCCAGTTAAATCATTTTGGGATCATCCTAAACCCTAAAGGTGTTGATCTAAGAGTGCCGTTAATGAATATGAAAGCAGATTGTGTGTGTGTGTGTGTGTGTGTGTGTGTGTGTGTGTGTGGACAGATAGAGGATGTCTAGACCAGTGGCTCCTCTCACTGCTAAGGTGGCTCCCAAGAGGCTCCTCCAGCGTCTCCTCTTTTTACTCGTATTGTCTCGAATACCGACTCGCCCTTATCACCGACTCGCCTCCTATCCTTCCCATTTCCTCCTTCTAACCCAAATGTGTACTGTACCGTCAGATAGGTGAGAGCTGGACGTCAAACTATTAGCTACATGTATGTACATTTGTTCTCTGTACTGTGTGTACGTGCAATGGGAGCAACGAAGAACAGAGTCAAATTCCTTGCGCGTGGCGACATAGATGGGCAATAAAGTTGACTTTTTCTTGCTACTTTTACAGCTGACAAAATCATTTATTCATCAACACAAGAACTGTATTAAACAGCATCAATTATTAGTTCATTTAAACTATTCATTCATGTAAAATGCATATACAAATAATATAGATAAACCAGTTTTTTTATCACATGAATTCAAAAGTATTATATAATGAAGAAATATAATAAATATATAAAGAGTCTAACACGGTGTTTTAGTGCATGTTTGTTCATTCTAATATGTTACACTATATATTACATATACGCAGGTATCACTGCATGTGAACACAGCTGAGTATATTACATTCCCTCATGCATATTGCCATGAGATCAACTCTTGTATTAATACCTGTATTTCTAATGATTTTTAATAACAGTGAATATATTTTCTTTCTCCACTTGATGGCTGTGCAGGGAGCAGGTGCACACAGGGTCAAAGGTCAGTCTCTTCCTGATCTGGAAGTATGAACGGTGGAGTATTGTTCCATCTTGTAAGGCTGCCAGGACTTTTGACCTTTGACCTCTTAACTTTGTCCAGTTTAATATTAGTGATCTCTGAATTTGAAGCTTGGCAGTTTCAAGCTATGTTCTGAGGACATAAATCTGTTTACACAGTCACATTGTGGCGACTCGCCTTCCTTTTGGGGACAAAAAACAGACCCGAAGTCCCAATAGCGTAAATCATAACGTTTTAGGGGGAAGACTTGGTTTAAGGTTAGGGTGAGAGAAGAGAATAATGCAGTAAGAGTTAGGCAAGTAGTGGTTATAGTATATAATAGTTATAATGTCCTCTGAGGTGATGAAAACATGGCTGTGTGTGTGTGTGTAAAAGCAGGTCAGGCGGTGTTGTTTGCCCAGGTTGCTTTAAAACCACAGAACAGAGCGCTCAGCACAGTAGGAGCAAATGGTCTGCTTTTGGGTTTGGGTCGGTCTCTGTCTGTGTCTGTGTCTGTGTCTGTGTCTGTCTCTCTCTCTCTCTCTCTCTAGAAATCAGCGCCACATGGCCCACAGCTATCCGACACACATATTCTCCTACAACTCCTGCACCCACCAACTACACAGGGCTGCTTCTGGTAACTCACCTCCACCTGGTCTTACTTTGATAAAGAGAGCTTTCTATTCTAGTATTCTGCTGTTCTTCCCGTCACACTTGGCATGAACATTTAAACATCACTGACAAATGGTAATGTAAACCTTGCATGATGACCAAAGCTGTGAGTTAAGCCCTCACAAAGCTCCCTGGAACGAGCTGGTGGAGTGGTAATTACTGCGAGAGCAAACAGTTTGGGCGTAGATTATGCTACTGTTGGTTGTGGTAATGTTTTCTCTCCTCCCTCATGTACGCAGTCGTCAGCGTCGGGGTCAAGGGTGAAACCGTTTACGACGGCGTTGAGTCGGGGAACCATAATTCACCACGATAACTCATCTACACACCGAACACAAACGGTGTTTCCTCTGTAACCCTGCCCACTTCCCCCTTTGGTGTATCTGACCACACACACACACACACACACACACACACACACACACACACACACACACACACACACACATTCATGCAAAGAAGCTAACGGCATTAACAAGAGCAGAAAGAACACAGGCAAATCCACAAGGTGTCGGATCTAAAACGTGTTGAGACTGAAAATTGCTGCTTTCAGTTTTGGAATTTCAAAAAGAATTCCAAATAGCTGAGAAGAAGAGAAGGAGTCATGTTCAATAATATGTAGACATTACTGAACCTTATGGAAAATGGACTTTCATTAACTTTGAAAGAACTTACAGCTTTCTTACAAAGATTCAATCAGGGCGTCATCAACTGCCCACTGAAACCTTGATCATTTCTATGTTTGCAAAGTGTTCATGGTTTTTTGTCCACCCCCACGCAGATACCATATATGTGTATGCAGTAATGTGCAGCTCTCATACCGAGCTATCTCACTGTACGCATGAGAAACGATACCTAATCAGTCACCATCTAGCTGCTTTAATATCTGCGAGCAGAATCAAGCCAGTGCGAGTCATCCTGCTGATGCTGTTACTTTCCTCTTTTTCTTCCTCTCCGGCTTACTGTGCGCTCTTCAAGTTTTACGCCTTTAACACAAAAGAGAATATTTAAAAAGAAAAAAAAAATCACCCGGCAGATAATCATCGATGAACACCAAAATTTCCCAACATGTTTGCGCTATCTGACACAAAATCTGGAACGAGTATTACTTGGTATTCATTTTAATTAAATTAATCAATGACAATGCTTGTTAGGGAGGAGAGAGAGGGGACGCGAGGAGAGGAAGGTGGGGCTGAATGAGTGAGAAAAGATTGAGGGAGAAAAGAAATGCATTCACACCTATCATCTAATTATACAACAACATTAATCCCATTAGGGCTGGAACTGATTGCCAGGGTCCAGACCCCGGCTGCTCCCGCCTGGGCCTGTTGTTATTGCAGTGGAGCCTCGGCTCCTGCCTGCTCCAGCCTGATAACAACTCTTATCACACTTGGCAATCTCTATCTGCACCGGAGATCAGGCCCCGTGGCTTATCAAAAGTTCACATCAAGCTAAAAGCAGAACAAAAAAGGAGAAAAAACACAAGGGAAAGCCACCAAGGCACTGCATGAGTCTTCTGTCTGTGTGTGTGTGTGTGTGTGTGCTTGGCTCACACAGAATGAATTCATCTCTCAATTGTGCATCCACGTAACAATCACGTGACCCCAGCCTTGTCAGACTACAGAAACACAGTAACACATTCCTTTCACACAGCTGCAAACACACTCAACTGGAACTCAGAAATCTACAAACACCTCGCCTGTACGCTTTAAAGAAGTTTAACCACTGTTGTGTGAAAGAGGAAGAAGAGGAGACGTAGAAGAAAAGGAGGAGGAGGAGGTCAGTGTGGTGATTTCCGTGTCTGGCCTCTGCAGGCGTCCTGGTTCGCTTTCAGCCGTGGGAGGCAGCATATTATTCATGCTGACCTCTGAGCTCCAGCACTTTCTCTCACACTCACACACACACACACACACACACACACAAACCACCACAGAAGGCCTAATCAACAGTGTGGATCTGCAGGGTGTTATCTATCTACCATCAGCAGGCCTCCTTATCAGCCCGAAACATCTTTCACAGAGGGGCGGGGGGAGCAGCGGAGCTGGCTGGGGCTGCCATTAAAAACACACCACAACACATTCATCTACCAGCTGATGTATTCCTCAGACTTTTTCATTCTTTCTCTATCTCTCCACCACTATCTACCTCCACTCTTCCTCTTCTCGTCCTTCTTATCGTCGCACTTTCCCCCCCCCGCTCTCCCTCTGCTTTGCTCTTCTTTTAATTATCGAGAGATCCACCCCCAGCTAATCGCAAACAAAACCACCGACAACAACGCGACAACGCTGGGAAAATGGTATGCAACAGCCAGATGTAATTACAATGTGCCCTCCATCCTCCATCTCTCCTTCCATCTGCCCAACCTCCCATCTCTCTCTGTCTCTCTTTTGCTTTCTGCAATATCAGCAGCAGCGATCGCCGCCAACTTTTATCACGTCTCCCATCTCAACCACCAAAATATAAGCCCAGGGATCCAGCCTCAGTGGGCTGCCTGCCTGCCTGCCTCCTATCTCTCTATCAAGGAGAGAAGCCTTATCGGGCTGAGAGATCGCCAACTGTTGGGGAGGATGACGCACAAAGAGACACAGACAAATATCTATCTACTACACAAACACCCGCTTCTCCTCCTCAACTGTGGGCCTCCAGAAAGCCTTGGACGTAATCCATTGTTGTTGGGGGGGAAACATTTTAAAGATATCCACGCTGTGTTGTCTTAATGTAGGGGGGTGTTCTGTTGTTGTCAATTGTTGCTTTTCTGGTGGTATTAACAGGCGTTATTTCAGATCAGAGAATCAGGGGGAACAGCTTCACCCACTACCAAACAGCATGACCTGCAGGGCTGGGGAGACGCCCTACCGGAAACTGGACTCAGTCTAAAATCTAATATTGAACAAGTCAACAAGATTCAACAGTTCTGACCAGAAATCCAGTACCATCCTTGAGTACCAGTGTAAATCTCTGGGCGCCTCATGACTCTACTCCGATTAAGAGGGCTACGATCAACGCACGCTTTACGTCCGTTACATCTCACCATCCAGCTGGTTCACCCATAAGAAACGTACTTACAGGTTGTCAGAACGTCCAGGATTCAGTATGAAATGTTGAATGTGAGTTTTCTGCACAGACACGTAATTGTTCAAAAGAGAATGGCGATGCGGTGACACCTCTAATACTCAGTGGTACAGGCACGCTTTGGTAAAGACCCAGCGCTTATCTCATGACGACGATACATGGAGGTTTGGGGTTCAGTCTTACCTTTCCTGGCATCCTCTATTTTGCATTTATGAGGGGGAAGAACAATAATTGACCAGTTTATTTGTAGGAACAGGAATATCTTCTCTTGTTTTTAAGCGACAGCCCTACCTCTTCATTTATGTACTTCTTTTCTTCTGTTCTTCCCTTGGACAGTCTTCATTAAATAAGTTACCAGTCAGGAGCATATCAGTCAACATTACTAATAAGAATAATCAATGGGGGGTAAGAATCATTTTCAGTATGTAAGTTAGAGGTGTATTACTGTGATAATGTCATGCCACCCAACAACACTGTGACCTGGCTGGAATTTGTCCTATCAGTAACAGCGAGCAGCACGCTCAAAACAACACGGTGGACACACTGCATTAACAGTAATAGTAGTAGTGGTAGTGGTAGCACCAGTGGCCCCCACCTCTGCTGAACCCCCACACACCCCAGCCGAACAAAGTCCTTATCACTCCTCACTCTTCCCTATCAAAATGTCTGCCAAATCACAAGAGAGTCACGGGGCTGAGAGCCTGGCTGACCTCGACCGCAGCCGAGGCCTGGTGCACAGGGAAGCACAGTGGACTAGAAGCACTGATAAAGACGACCATGACACCACTGAGGAGCGCACATGTACACACACACACACACACACACACACACACTCTCTCGTACACGCCAAGTCTAGGCTGGGTTTATCAGCCTCAGGGTCTGGAACACATCTCCAAGCCTCGCTGCTGGCTTTACTGTAAGTGTCTACTGGGAGTTCACAGCAGATAGGCCTCTCTGTGGAAACGTATGAAAAGAGAGGAAGTGACAGACTACATACACAACTTGCAGCGGCACGCCAGAGACCCTCGTCATGCAACTCAGCGAATATGCTTGATCACGATAGATGGCGCCAGGGAGCTCAGCGCTATCGGGGCCAAACCATGGAAGAAAGAGAGCAGCTAACCATAACTTTCATTACATCCTCTACTTAAGAACAAACACGTCATTGTCATGCGCACAGAGCAACCGGAAGCATTACGTTTGTTGTCCAAGCTACCTAGCTAACAGGGCTCAATGTCGCTTTAAACTGCAAATGTGTTCTACAAATAACACTCTTTACACAAGATACTTTTGTTCCAAGCGTAATCCCAAATAAAATCCCTCTTGTTAAAAGATCCTCACAGGATTTTTTTCTTTCACACCGGTCAGAGAAAAGACAACTTCTGAGTAAACTTGGTTCGTTTTTACATTACATTACATTTAGGCATTTAGCAGACGCTTTTATCCAAAGCGACTTCCAAATAAGAGCTTTACATAAAGTGCATAGAACCATGATGGAAAACAACAAGATGTCTAATCAGACTTGAAAGAGATGAATCACAAGTGCTGTAAGTAAGAACATCGCTGCCAATGGC
>JAVQJL010045370.1:0-14925 GCA_036024295.1 Nannoperca obscura | reverse complement strand
AAAATCGAAAAGAGCATTAAATCTAGAAACAGATTATGTCCGTTCATTATCAATCACAGTACAATCAAGCTAGACAACCCATTCTCATATAATATATCACACGATATGCTGTACTTTATAGAACCAATGTGTCACATTTGTTGTATTCCCGGAACAAATGAGTCTTTAGTCTTTTTTTTTTTCCTTTGCCTATTTGATAAGACACTGAAACAGCAGGTGTCATTTTGTTGGCAGTTTTTGGATTTATGTGGATCAGTATGTCTGAAATCCTAGCTACTGCCCCTGTGGCTGCTAAACCCTTTCTTACATTATATCTAAATATCTACGTTTAAAATGATTAATAATAATAGCTGATTTGAGCAGAATTTAAGATTCTTCTTCTGCCTGCCTCAGAAAAATCTAAAAGTAAGAACATAGAGGTAAATCGCCCAATTCACACCCATAAGTAAACCCTACCGAGTAATTCCTCTCCCTTAATAGACGATCAAGAAGTCGGCCGTAGAATACCCGCGCGAGTCGCAGCCAGAACTAATCGAGCCAGAGGAAGTCGTCCAGACTCTGAAGGGAAGAGACGTCAGAAGCAGTGTTGGTATTGTTGACAACATCAAAATTGAACAAAACTTATAATATTTAACAGCCCTGTCTGCTAAAGCATGCCCCTCCATGTATTCATTCTTTTCACATTGCCTTTTAAAAATTTATGTATATCTATTATAGTCGTCATTATTTTCTGTGGGTGTGGCTGGATATGTTTTCATTCATAAACCTCTCACATACCTAAGCCTGGGTTGTGCCTTTGTTGATTCATTCAGCTGCATTAAGTGAAGAGGGCTTGAGCTGGTGTGGCCTATCTGCTTGGCTGGTGCGAAAAGGCTCCTGTTTCTAGTTCTTTAAAAAACCTAAGGGTTGTGCAGTAAAAAATCAATCTGCTTCTTGGTTACTGATGCTGGCATGTTATCATTCACAGCTTCTACTGGAGGTTTTTTAAATTTTTCATTAAATCATTTTTAAACATTATTCTTTACTCAGATATCCAGAGATACTGACATTACAAAACAACATTTGGCAGACCGCAATAAACTAAAATACAGACTTGTCCATCAGTAGGAAAGTATGCGGAATACTGTGCAAAAGGGCCAAATGTTGCTTTTTGGAAACCCAGCTACTTGCATCAGAATGATGCACAATTGAAATGCAACACCACTCAGATTTGTTGTACTTACTGGTTTTATTAGAAGAAATATTTACTGAAACTATGAAATGTTTTAGTAAAAATTATGAAAAAAGCAAACATAATATATATATATGAGTTTCTGTTTTTGAAATGGTTTTATATACCCAATAACTGAATAAAGTCCTCGGGGAGTCCCATAGAGGAGCTTATTGTTCTTCAATTGAAATATATATTAAAAAAACCATAATAATTAGCAGTGACAAGGGATTTTCTTTACATGACAGTGACAATATGCATCAGGGTACAATATAACACATTTTTACATGAAAATACAACTTTATGTGTTCTTTGGTTTTAGTATACAAGAAAAGGAGAGACATGAGAGGTGGTTTGGCATTAAAGTTTGTTCAGCAGATAAACACTTGTTGAATTTCACTGCTAAAATGGAAACATGACTGTAGCTAAGTGATAGTGTGCTGTGGCAAAACTGAATTGGCTAGAGTGTGATTTGTAACAGAAACATCTCAGATATCCAGAGCAACATTGACAGTCCCGATGGCATGAAAGCTATACACAGGTGAAAGGTATTTACAGAAAAATAAAGTACAATATGAAACCAAGCAGCATTCCATTCACAAATAATGGGACTTCTGTTTGTTGAATTATGTTGAGAGAGTGAAATACAGCGACCAAAATCCCACTTTAACAGATATTTTGAAACCCTTGGATAACAGGGGCTTAGTAGTAAGAATGAATCAACTCACGGCATAAAATGTGCTGGGAAATGTGTGAGGATGATACAAGATAACACAGTAAAAAACACTGGTCAGTATCGTATAGGCCATTGGTAGTCTATCAGTGGTTGAGCTGGCTGAGGTATTGTGTGTTTTTGGCTTTAAGACAAAAGGATTTGCTGGAGTATTATTCCAGCAAAATTAAAGACATGATGGCCTTTTGTTAGGTTTGTACACAATTAACTGAAAACAGTGCTTATAATGTGTAGACATGGCAATAAAAAACACAAAATAGTGTCCCCAAGATGCTTATTCAGACTTACGGAAAAGAGGGCAGTAGGACAGTTTGGGTCCTTCTAACAGACTGCTCCATGTGAAATCCGCCCATGGATGAGTTCACTTATGTGTTGATTAAGACCAGAACTTTTAATATTTCTATTTTAGAGGACAGGTAAGCTGTGGAGGACACAGTCATAGAGGAAACAGGGACAAAGGCTCTGGTAGGACTGGGATTCTATGGCTAACAGCTACATGCTGTTTCTGCTTGTGCAGCTAATTTAGTTATGGCAAAGCATGAAAACATAAATAACAAAACTGCAAACCAGTAGAAACAATATGGCTGTACTGTGTCCTCCTCTACCTGCAGTCATCTGACCTTAAAAGTCCCCTCAGCACGGCAGGGTGCAGGGAGTCAGACTGAACGCCCCATTGGTCTCTCTCCTCTTTTCCTTGTGTCTGGCCTGGACGAGACCAAACACCACTCCTGCTAGCGTTATGCGTCCACCTGTCTGCCTCCCCAGGTGGCCATCTGTTCCAACGTTGTTCCTCTTGCTGCCCATGGTGCTGATGAAGTAGGTGCGGACTTTACCCTGACGCTCGCTCACCTACAATGACAGCAGACGTCAGAGAGCGTCAGACCCTCGCGATTTTTATTATGAAAACCTCTTCACAAACACGGTTTACAGTGCATTCATATCTACGCATTCCATGCGCTGATGTCTCCTTCCTGAACAGTATAGTGCAACTCCCTGTGTGTTGTGTCTTTTCACCAGTAGATGTCCCCATTGCATTAGTTGTCGTCTTGTGGTAAGTAGGGTTGTCCACCCCTGATCCCAGACACAGGTGTTTCCAGCTACTCTGACTGATTAGACCTTTTCTCAAGTTGAATACCTTAGTTAGGTCAGATGTAACTAACAGCATCAATAAGAAAAGAAAAAGGCCTATCAAACTTAATACATTTGTGTATGTCCATAGGTAAATTCTGTGGATTAGAATCACAGCAGACATTCTGACATGTAATAGTATGTAAAACACAGGTGTTACTAACAACAGTAGGGATTGCGCTGTTCTATTCAAGTGGCCCAGTAAGTCATGACAGTGTGACATCGAGCCAGCATGCTCAATGGTATCAAAAACTGAAGTAGCTAAATGGTACTGAGTCATCATTATTTTATGAATCTACGCCTGTGCTTTTCCTACGGTGACATGTCAAAATGTCTGCTGTGAAAAAGGATTGATGAATGATTTTTGAGCTTAGTGAATTTTAATGCTGTCAAGAAACAATACATACAAAGGTAACATCAAACTCATGTGAACCTGAAACATGAGAAATCAGAACATTTACAAACACAAGCATATGTGAAGACGCCATGAGTTCCCCTGTTTGTTCAGATCTTCAGTATGGGTCTTTCTCGCTTTTGTGTTGCCATTTTTCAGTTTTCTGCCTGAGAGCCGGACCATTACCTGTCCCTAAAGTCAACTCTGCACAAACCTGACTGAACGTTGTGGCTATCCAGTAGCATCAGTTCCACCGTATTTTAGAACGTGATGTGGGCACCCAAATGGTTCTCCATTTCACTATACTTGTGTTTAAGGACAAATGACAGTAAATGAAACGCGCTGAATAACCACGACTGGCAACAGTGCAAACAATGTTTCAGCCACTCACCCCCTTGACAAAGATTTCTCCACGTAACTCCAAGACGAAACCCCATTTTGCCAGGATCCCGCGCGTGGCCTCGGGCACCTGGATGCGTCCGCTCACACCTGTGCTGTCCATGCGGCTGGCCAGGTTCACCGTTGTCCCCCAGATGTCGTACTGCGGCTTGGTGGCACCGATCACCCCTGCCACCACCGACCCATGGGCGATGCCTTTTTCAGTGCAACACAGACAAGTCATTTACTTAAGAATTAAGACTTGAGAATGATCTAGTATTAAGTCGTCGACACCAGGAATCCTTGCAGAGAGCAGTTTATATCAACCATCAAATGTTTATATGAGCGTGTGTGTGTGTGTGTGTGTGTGTATGTGTAGGAGGTCAGCCATTTAGCCACTTACCCACACGCAGCTGAAAGTTTTTGGCAGAGAGCCTGTTAATCTCTTTCAAGGTCTCTTGCATTGCCAACGCAAACAGAACCAGCTCGCTCAAGTGATTCCATTCATCCATAGACGCCTGAGAGAGAGAGAGCAAGACAGAGAAAAATGGATAGTTAGATACAGAGAGAGAGACAGGGGGAGAGTGAATGGTGGAAGAGCAAATGAAGTCAAAACATAACAAAAAAAAACTAGCAGAAGGTGTACGAGAGGACCTCCCACCTGTCTGTCTGGAGCCAAGCCAGAGGCTGCCATGTAGCAGCTCCCAATGGTTTTTATCTTCTCCACATAGTGGAAGTATGGCTCCTCCAACAGCTTTCAGAAGAGATAGAGATAAAGAGGTAAAGATACACACTGAGCTCATAAATTGCAGCTGAGTAATACAATGGGTAGCAATCCTATTTGTCAACAGCGTGTTCTAAAATAAATCCCTCTGCCTTATTTAGTTCTAGCAGATAAAATGGCAGGTGCAAACAGAAATCTTCGAATACTATTTAAATATACCACAGACAAATGTATACATATATTAGAATTAATGATTAATGTTTTTATTGCTCTTGTTTACAGTAAACAGAAATATACTGTTCATATATACTATACTACTTTGCACAAATTACCCTTCAAAAGCAATGCCATACTATGTCACTTTATTTGGATTTTGACATGTCAAAAAATAGACTGAATGTACTGTACAGGGCACACTTTTTAGTCTCTTACTCACCTCATCAAAGCCAGCAATGATCTCATTCAGAAGTCGGAGGCAGTCCACTCCCTCATGTCTAATCTCTTTCTGCTCAAAGTACTCATTGAAGCCAGCGATGGAGGCAAACATAACACCGACTTCATCATAGGACTGGGAGTAAAGCTCCTGAAACCAAAATGGTGTCATATGCTTTCATCTTGACGGTGTCTTCTTAAAAACTTCTATGTTTGACAGGTATATAAACTGATTTATTCGATACAACATTTAGTTATGAAGGCAAGAGGTCAGCTGTTGTTCCCAAAGTTCAGCAGTTCAATAAATTACAATAAAAACTGTACAAAATGTGTGCATTAAGTAAATAACAAGTCTGTCCAAACAACAAAAGAAAATAAGGTTGCTTAAGTAATCTGACGTGCTAGTTTTACATTTATTTTATTATTAAAGTATATGAAGATCATTAACAATTTTAAAACCATAGCAACAGTAAAATACTCATACACACGTTACAACAGTGTAACCAACATAAAAATAATAAAAAAATCTTAAATAGACTTATATTCTCCCTATTTTCTATATTTGTGTGCCCTGCGGATAAAAGCAATGAAAAACATAGTGCAGGAAGGTGAGGTGACGTTTTCCTCACTTCATCATTCTTGCTCCGGTCCAGAAAATGTCGCGCCACATGCAACGGCAGGATGTTATGCAACAGACACTCGTTGTGTTCCCGCAATTCCCTCATGTCCTCCACTTCCTGCTGGGCCTGCAGACGCCACAGGAAGTCCAGTCTGGCAGTGGCCTCCCACTGGAAAGTAAAGGGTAGATAAAACTATCAGAGGTCACCTCCCTGTGTGCCACACACTCCTTTTCCCATCAACCCAGTTAGGCAGTCAACAGGTCTGGTCTCAGTAATGCAGGCTAGAAACTTTGATGCATTGCACAACTAAAAAAGAAATACAGATTTTGCAAATACAAATACTGCAGCAGCAGGCGTTTCACAGTACCTGCCGTCCATTGTAGAAGATAGCAACAATAAACATGGCCATGAGAAGAATGGAAATTCCTGTTCTCCTGACATAGTGAGACCTGTGCAGAAGTTAATGAAAAGAGGGGGAGTATACAGATGTAAATTAGCTAAAGAGATGTTCAGTACAATATTAGTCCTACAGTCGTAGTATATAACCAGAAAAGCAAGCACATGTTATACAATTGTAGAAATCGAAATGAATGTAGAAAAACAAAACCTATAAAAGTCATTGTGTGCCCAAAGCCTGAGCTGGCACTGACCTGTGCAGCATATCTTGGCGTGTGAGAGTGAGGAAGGCCAGGTGGATGAGGTGGGAGTAGACAGCCACCGCCAGCAGCAACACCGCCAGCTTCAGCAGAGAATTCAGACGCAGGAACACGGCACAAGTCACCATGGCAATCACACCACTCAATACAAAGACCTGAGGAGGCAGAGGGAGTCACGAAGAATGTACTGACATAACTTTTAGTCACTTTTTTTTTTTTTTTTTTTTACCAGACCAAATGTTTGTGATGACAGATATTGTTGTTGTATATTGCTGAATGTACACATTTAAATGTCCTTACCTCAGGGCAAGTAGAGAGGCTGAGTGGAAGTGACTCTGTGTTGGTTCTGTCCATCACATCAGCCTCTCCTGTGTCTGTGAGAATGCACCATATCTGGACAGAAAAGATCCAAAACACATAAAACCTTTGACAGGAGTAGCACAATAAAACACAATAAAACAGATTTCTTATTTGAAATTTTTAAAGTTTCGAGCTGGTTTTAGTACACTTTGGTTATATTTGGATTTAAGTGCTAATCAGTGCCTGGTCATCTGCGACACTCTTTACATGTCAGCAGGGAGGTGCACCTCTCTCCTTTATGCGTTTACAGTCATACATTTATCATGCAAATAACAAGAGCAGATATGATAAGAGTGCTTTCTACTAGATTTACTAACGCTAATGTAACTTGCAAGGTCCAGTTTTCTGTAGAAATTCTCCACCTCTAAAGAGCAGACACAAATTGTACAGCATAAAAAGGAAAGTTGTGGCAGAGAAAAATAAACTTAATTCAACGCTATCATGTATACAGATATTTCACTGTGTAGTTTAGACTCTCACCATGTCAGTAGAGACTAAGCCAAAGTTGATGACAATGGCAGCGAGGGTGAGGAGGTTGCGCGCACTGTTGTTTTCATGGATCCAGCAGCAGAAGTTCTGCAGTGCTGCAGGAGTCCACCTGAACTCTTCAGCCAGGGCCAACAGCAGCAGTAGCATGTAGGCGAGCAGAAAGACTGAGAACTGGAGGGCGACTGGAAACAGCCTGCAAGAGGAAAAACAAGGGAGGAAGAGGAAGGAAGTGAGTGAAGTGGGAAAAATTTAAATCATAGGGTGGGATGAAGAAACAACAGTAAGTGTTCGACAAATGCTCTGATAAAAGTGTGACTTTAAGACGATGTGTACTTCAAATAACATTTCATTCTCAATATGACTTCCAGGTGGCACCAAAGTAAAAAAAATCAAATCCTTCCAACCTGGGCGCAGGAACGAGGGCCTGGGCTGCCATGAGAAAGAGGAGCATGATGAAGGAGCAGACCAGGTTGGAGTTGAACATTTCATCTCTCATCTGGGAGAACTGGGCCAACCGAAAGAGATCAAATCAAGATCCCAGGCATCATCATCATCATCATCATCATCATCATCATCATCATCATCATCATCATTTACTCTGTGGCATCAACTTATTTCCTCTTACCAAAAACCGCCTGAACCAGGGTTTACACCTGCTTACCTTTTCTTCGATGTGTGTGTCTTTGAACACCAGGGTCAGTGGAGTGATGTGCTCCCTCTGCATACGCTCACTGCTTCGAACCTCAATGGCATGTTTGATGCGTTTGTTGATCTCCTTGGAGGTGGACTGCCATATGTTGAGCAGCGAGCCGTTGGTAAAGGAGGCCAGGATCTGCAAGAAAAGAGATAAATCAGGTTGGTGCCAGTGAATATCTCACAACTTAGGACCAACAAAACTTCGATTTTGTATTCCTGCCCCTACACTGTTCATGTCAGTGATGTTCCCAAAGGGCATAGTAGGTCTCCAGGTTCGGTTCGTTTTCTGGACTTTGGGGGGCTCGGCATGGTCAACTTGGTTCCCTTCCTCCTGGGGGCAGATGAGGAAAGTGTCGATGTTGTGTTTGAGCAGAAACTCGCTTCTGTCACGGCCATGACCATCTTCTGTCTTGTAGGTGCCTTGTAGGCAGTCCAGAGTTGCCCTTGAGATGTGGATGCGTCTGGATGAGAGAGAACAGAAGCAGAGAAAACTATTGTTGGAAGTTTCAAAATTTTCTCCAAATCATAACAATGTGTTACGTCAAAGGATTATTCTGCTGCTGGCTGGTATTAGCAAGCAGGGGCCACTCACCCTGGTATGCCCCCGGCCTCCAGCATGTTGGCAATGCCCACGTCCCAGGACCAGACGTCAAACTGCCATTTCTGCAGGCCCAGCACCCCACACAGGACAGAGCCCGAGTGGATCCCGATCCTCATCTCCATGTCAAAGTTCAGCTGCTTCCGCACATACCTGGTGTCGGTGGGTAGTAAAGTGACCATGTTAGACTAACCCTGTCTTGAAATGCAAATCTGTGAAATTAAATAGACCATTGTTTTGCAGGGGACAGCATGATTACATTCATGAAGCACTTATTAGTTATTAAGTATTCCAGGGAGCTAAGACCGTACCGTATGGTGTTGATCATAGCCAGGCCCATCTCAACACAATGGCGGGCATGGGCGCGCTGTGGCTCAGGAACCCCTGACACACAGTAGTAACAGTCTCCCAGTATCTTTATCCGCAGGCAGTGATTCTCCTGTGATGAGGAAGAGACAAGACAGACAAGATAAATTGTTGATAGACTAGAAGTCAAATATACGTTATCTGAAAAAAGAGCTCAAATTCTCACATCTGCCAGTCGGTCAAAGCGTCCAAAGAGCTCATTGAGGGTTCGGACCAGATCCTGGGCCGACAGGTTCATGGACAACAGAGTGAAGCCCTTGATGTCTGCAAAAAGGATGCTGCAAAAGAGAGAGAGAGAGAGCTATAAAATAAGTGGTATGCTAACAACATACACATTTAAATTTAGAAATAGAGTGTTTGGTTCCAATGAACATGTGCAATACTGAATGCAAAGAGTTTCCTATAATATCATTAGCAACATTAACATAAAAGCCATCCATGAGAAACCTATTTTCTAAAATCCTCTTATATAAGCCTTGTAAATACTGACATTATGTATGTCTGTGTGTGTGTGTGTTTGTGTACCTGACATCTTTGTACTGGTGGATATAGATCTTGTGAAACTCCTGAGGATTGACTTCATCTTCAAAAGAGCTCATGTCAGCGATCATCTCCAAGGCAACAAAGCGAGGCAGGATCGACAGCACCAGACATTCCTGTGGGGCAAAATAATAAACTGTGTTTGCCAGTGTGCTATAACCTGCATAATGCTCTTTTAAACACAAGTCAGAGGATTATTATACTTTAAATAATAAATATAGATAAAGACCGTCTACCAAGGTTTGGAGATTAGCGATAACAGCCAACAGTGGTCGTAATACAGTATGTTCCTGCAAGTCTAACCTATAACAGTCACTGTACCTGTCTCTGGTTCTCTTGCTCTAGTTTGAGGCGACCCTCAATGCAGCGCCGTGTCTCCAGGAAAACCTGTCTCTGGGCGTGGTCCGTCAGGTAGTGGATGAACAAGCCAGCTGTGTTCATACCCAGGTACAGAAGGCCTTTGGCAAACACCTGCATCCAAAAAAGATTTTGCTTTCAAACAATTAATATTAACTAGGGAAACCAAATGCATGTAAGCTATGAGGATGAGAAATAGGAAATGGGGTCTTCTTGTATATCTTCTATCTTAAAAATATCTTTAAATCTTATCTCTAAATGGGAGTAATAATTGCAAAAAATAAAAAGTAAGCTGTTGCCATTAATGCTTAGAGTACCTTCAGTATCAGTAAAATAAGTCCAATACATGGATAAATAAATATCAAACAGTTTTGTTAAGTCTTAAACAGTACAGGTACCTCTAGTTTATTAGGATCTGGAACATAAAACTGGCCATGATGTAAATATATATGAGACAACCCATAATAGTCCTAATAAAGGATGTAAAATCTAACACTTTTGGTTGGATTAATAAAAAATAAATAAATATTTCTGACATACTCTGAAATATTTTCCTGAGGAAATCATGGAAGTTTCTTTTCTCTCACCTTTCTCAAAAGCACAGCATCATTGTAGTAGCGTACTATCTCCACCAGAAGGTGCAGTACGGAGGTGAGGGAGCCGGCACACATGGCCCACACCAGAGGTAATGGCAGCAGCGTGTATGTGGCGAACAATGTGAACAAAACATACCACGATGGGTCTTTCTCCAGTCCGTACACTAGTCCTCCCAGTACCTGCGTGGTCTGCAACAGCCAGCTAGCTAGGCCAGCGTAGTGAAGCCACCGCAGGGAGTCTTTGCAGGTTAACACCATGATGCACAGTGCAATGGCTAACACCATGAAAATGCCCGTCATGCAGCCACGCAGAGTGTCTGTGGCCCCCTCAGGGGCCAGTGCCAGGTACAGAACCAGTACGTGGAGCTTGGCAACTGCATCGATTACATTGGTGAGGGCAAGAGAGTTGCGTCTTTGGTGGGAGTAGTGTTGCTGGTAGAGTTTCTCCAGATCACAAGACTTGAAGGTGTGCCTCAGGGTTGGTATGTAGACTCCACAAATTGTGTGGCCCCAGTGCACAAAGAAGTCGGCATCGCTGGCGTATTGATTCAAAGAACCCCTTGCACAGTTATTTGAGCTGGAGGAACCATGGGCCTCGGAAGGGTGCACTCGGACTGAGGATGAGCGGCGTTTGGTGACCCCGCGCGAGGCCTTGTCGCGGATTTGTTTGTTGATCTCCTCCATGTAAGTATCTGTCACACAGATTTTACTTGCTGGCTCCACACCCATCTGTCAAACACGGCAGAAAAATCAGATGTGTGTTTACTGTAACATGGGGCCCTTTTCCAGTCCCCTTTGTTTTGCTAAACTTCATACCATTCCTTTTTATAAGTGACCGGTAGGTTCTGATGGTACAGCAATGATTTTAGTAAGTGTCTTTTTTTTTATCTATGTGGTATGCAGTTCTTAATAATCACTTAACTGTGCTTTTTGACACTGATCTATGAGTAGTGCATGCTAAGACCTGTTAAAGGTCTTTTAAAGTTGACCAGAGCTGCAAAAAACATACAGTACCAATCAAATGTTTGGACACACTTTCCCATTCACTTAAACGGGATAGTGTGTCCAAACATTTGACACACTATCCCAAACACAGCGGTACCCATGTAGATTTTATTTTTATTTCCTCAGATTTCATGATGTCTACATCTAGCTGCCTGAGTTTGGCCACCATGCCAATACATCTGAAGCAAACAGAATTTGATTTGTGGTTATCACAGCATTTCAATTGTGTCAAAATTATATTTGAAATGTCTCAAAACGTTGAGCACCACAAATTAAATTCCTTTCACCATTGACGGCAGAAATCTCAGAGTTAGATAAGTCAAAACACGGGGCAAATACCGTAAAACCAATACAATTTGTATGGCTAGAAACCGTATGTGAGAAAGTTATTTGTGTGAACTGACTTTTAGAGTTAAATGAATTGAATTACATTTCATTACTGCATGGGTGGTCAGGACTCCTTTTGCAGTGGCCCAAAAATGAATGTTGATGTCGTCAAATGCAGACATCAAACACCAGTTTCAGTTTCATTCATTTTCTTTTGGTTTGTGTACATAGTTGGTTTCTGTAAAATGAGGCAGTTGTTCAGAGGATACCAAGTCTTTTCCAGTACACACAGTCCTCATAATCCTGTAAGGTCTGTAATGAAATATGTACAAACAACGATTCCATCTGCATGCAACAAATCTACTGATGATTGTGGGATAATCAATCACCTGGACGCTCAGCTCCGGCTGGATAATGATGTGTTTTACGGCATTCTGCCACAGCAGCTTTTTCCGCCGCAGCCCAGGGGACAGGGTTGCGGTCCGGCAGGGCGGCTCACGCAGCTCGACATGGGAGAGCTGTGTTGTCTCGGCAAAGGTCACCATGGTGATGACCTCAGCTGGCCTCATCTGTTGGTCTCAGATCAAAAAACGGCTGCAGCCTGGAGTAGACGGAAGACGGATATTGTTGGAGGTGGTGAAAAAAAAAGGAAAAGATGGTGTTTAGTGATGATTCCGACTTGCTTCGGGCCACACTGTGCTTTTCCCACACTATCAACGTAATGAACATTAATTCTTAAAGGGACACTCCTCCAATTTTGTACATAACATTCAATAAACATCTCATGGTTAATACAACTCAGCCTGTGAAAACAGCTGTGAGTTCTGTAAGGAACTTTGTCAGTAACCTCAATGACACAGTGATGCCGTCACTGGGCCCCATAGGACATGTATCTGAATAAATGTGTCATTTTCTGAGTCATAATAAAGCATCTTTAATGTTCAAGTCCTTTTTAAAATGATGATGTATGTGAAGAGAGCTGATTATGCTGTGCACATTCTGCATGGTGGAAAGAGCCACCTGGTAGGCTCCACGTGTTGACAGCGTGTGCCAGAAGTAGGCGGCTTCCCAACAAATTAACCGGTGGCCAGATTTAGACCTGAGCTGGTTAATGCCCAGAGTTAAAGTCATCCGGGCCCTTCTGGCTCTAGATGCTGCTGTCCCACCCACTCACAAGCCACTGTCAAGAGTCTGGTTATCACCATGCATCCACACTGCACAGACTGGATATAATAAAACACTTCATATTAGAAGAACCGCGTTTTTAACATTATGACAGCTGACAATATTAATTCTGCGGGTGAATGTTATGATATGACAGTGTTTTATTTCACACAGAAACAAGCCCCCCCCCCTAGTTTACTTGTTTAATTTCTCTCCTGGATGCCTATGGGATTATGATTATTATTTGATCCCACACACTCAACAATTAAGTCAAGATTGTCTAATATTACTGTTTCAGACTACACCAAACGCATTAAAAAAGGTCTGTCCTAAAGCTTTTATATGTTCTGACTGAGTGGGGAAACCAAAACCAACCAAATCATACACATTTAGGCTATTCTTTGTGATCTCCTTTCGATAACTAATGTACTATTTTTTCACTTCCATTCACTGAACCTCCACTGAAACAATTTGGAGGCCCCTGGGGAGGCCCGCCTTCCACTTTGAAAAACTCTGGTCTAAACCTATTCTGGGAAAACTGGTGGTGTTAGGATTTCTGGCACAACTTCACGTACTTCCAGGCTGCCTGGACAAAAGAAAAAGCCAGAAGAGGCCAAAGCACACATATTATAAAAAACAACTTTATTGTCAAACTGACACGTTTCAGCTTGTGGCCTTCATTGGGCTCGTCCTGAAACGCATTGGTCTGACAAACAAGAGCTGTGTGCAGTTCCGATACTGACCTGGGTTGTTGTACATATTGTGTATCCACTCCTCATGTCCAGCATTTGACATAGAATATATTCGGCCAGCCTGTAAAAATACACTTTTCCCATCGCACAGGAATTGCAGGCGGATCTGAAAATGAAGGCATAATCCATGAAAGGGAAAATGAAACTTGAAGCAGTCTCCACTGTGATGAAGTGACCAAAAGTAATGAGAAGAGGGGGTTAAAAGCTCCAGCCAAACTGTGTGGAGTTGTTCTGGTGGGATTGTAGGTGACCACCTGGACTGTTTTTACATGAACACAACAGCTACCATGAAGCCGAGCTGCAGGACTGAGGAGTGCAAATAGGATTAGTTAGTCAGCAGCCACTCTCACTGACGTGCAAAGCTGAGATCATTGGCACCAAGGAAACACCAAGATAAACGCAATGCTCTCAACCTTTGGCCAAGTCAACCAAATCTTTAAAGCAGGATTGACAATTAAATTAAATAGCATAGTGCTTTTTCATATTTTACTTTAATACACTCTACCTTTTTATTTTTCATTTACTTTCTTACTTACTTCCACTGCCATCATAGAAATTGAAAACAGAGATGCTGCCTCTATATTGCCTTAGTGCTCTTGGAGACATAACGGTAAACAGTTAAAAACATTACATAAAAGCCTACAACACCAGGCAGACTGTGAAAGCAAGGGTGCTGAATCATCTCTCACCTGGTAACTGCACCCTGAGGTGATTTAAGAGAAAATGGACACAAATAAAACTGCCTTTACTGAGCATTTAAAATTCAGGTGTTTCTAAGAAGGCATAACAGTGTGTTATGCATCTACCTGACCAATATTTTGAAGAAGAAAATATTTTGATTTCTTGCTGAAAAATGTATTCATTTTTACACGTTTTATCATGTTTCAAAAGATTTTATGCTCCTGTGAGAGTTTTGGAATATTATTAAAAAACACTAGTGGCATGTTAAAGGATATGTTCAATGTTTTTCAACTATACCTTATTAAAATTCTGTTTCCTATCATTTCTAATACGGCATAACACAACTTCATCACACTCTGTGGCTGCTTCTCATTGGGCTTAAAAGCTGTCCAATGGTGCAAAGATTTAGACATTTAAAATAAATATTACATCTGCTTTTTGAAAAGAGAAAGCTATGTCATCAATCGCACACATGTCTTTATGTTCCAGTGATACAAACAGGTGCACAAGCTAGGCTTTCTGTCATGTTTTGCTGATGCTATTTTTCTGTAATAATATATGTACACTCAATCTAAGGATCAAGGCTCAATCTTTTTTTCTTGTACTGTTTTTTCCATAGGGTCTTATACAACAATCCAACATATACATATATATATATATATATATATATATGTATATATATATATATATATATATATATATATATATGTTTTATTGGT
>JAVQJL010045361.1:0-35420 GCA_036024295.1 Nannoperca obscura | reverse complement strand
TGGTGGACGGCCGAGGGCAGTGGCATCCCGGTGACAGGCGTCCCTGCCAGTGCTAGCAGCAGTGGTTGCTGGAGGTGGATAGCTAAGACGCCTGGAATCCCGGAGCCAGGCGTCTCAGTTGGTGCTAGCAGCTGCCATGCGCAGTGATCGAGAGCGGCGGTAGTCGAGAGCGGACGAGGAATGATTACGTAGGGTATTTATGCGGAAATGGCGTAGTGACGTGGATGACGTAATGAGGGTGTGTTCCTGCTCCCGAAATCTGCTAAATAGCAACAATAAAGTGATAGTGAAAAAAAGAAATCCTACCGGTCTTGTATGTACTCTAAATATTGAATGATCATAAATGAATGGCTTTTGAGATAGACACTTTTTAATTATGGGGACATCAATTCATAACACTGAAAAATAAACATTAACAAGATGTAATGGTGTTGTATGAATTACATTTTTTTGAAAAATGTCAAATACATCCCGATAATGCTAAAATCACAATTAGCTTTCATGTTGGTAAGTAAAGAGTAAATGTTTTACGCTTCACTGATAGGATGAATTAAACCACGTAAGAGTTGCCTTTTTTATTTCAAAATGATTAGGATAATAGAAGAAAGCATGAATACATTTTAATACATTGAACCAAGATGTGTGGCTCAGAGAGAGAATTAATGAAGTAGTATCCCTAATTGAACTCTTGCTAAGCCCAATAAAACAAATCTGTACATATTCCCAATGAAAAATTAACTAAATGTTCATCACTTTGAAGCCAGAACAATGCCAGTGAAGTGCAGATGGTGTTCATTCAAATACAACCTGTGTTTATCAGCAATGTGGGCCATATGGTGACCTTTGTCTACATAGAACTAGAACTGTACACAAATCAGGTACTAGAGCTTTAAAGCTACATGACAAAAAATTTTCATGATTGCGTCATTTAAAATCGTATTCTCTACCCTTACACTTAAAACCGTTACTTTTAGGGAATGTATCAAGTAATTACAGAGGACAAATTATTAATCTGATGGTATTAAATTGTACGTGTACAAATGTAATTATTTACAGTAGTTAAGGGATCAGTTATAAAGAATTCTCTTTAAAAAACGTGCTTTTGGTATTTGATGTTGACGTAGTCTGCTTTGCGTAGTCCTGTCACAAACTTGTCCATGCTAGCGGTGAAAAATTGTGTGTGCATTGTTTACATTTTTAATCGGCCTTCCTCTGGTGTTTTTAAGGTGGTCGGAAGTAAAATTAGTGCCATCTGCTGGCTGTAACTTGACAATGGAAACAGTAACGACCCCCCTCCGTCATAACGCCGGGCCCAGATAGATAGATAGATATACAGATAGACAGATAGATAGATAGATAGATAGATAGATAGATAGATAGATAGATAGATAGATAGATAGATAGATAGATAGATAGATAGATAGATAGATAGATCATGCACATGCCTGCTACATTAATGCTTACTATTCTGAACAGATGTTGCCAACCCGTCGAGAAGTGCGAATTTATTTATAATTTGCGATGTTAATAAACTAAATCAAGAATCCTGCAATTACACCAATCAAACTCTCTCTCCGAGACTTTTTATCCAGATGCGATAAAATAAAATAAGATCAAATGTTCTGCTTTCACAGTAACGAGAGTAAGTTTCTTTGGAGCTAATGTAAAAAAAAAAAAGGCCTGTTTTTTACCCTTTCCTTCTAATGATTTTTACATTACAATTAAATAGTTCGCGTTTTCCTACGAACTTTAAAGAATAAAAGTGCGGGGTGACAACCCCACCGGTTATAGCAATGGCCAACAACTTATTATAAAAAATAAAATACTTTTGACAAACATAATGTTGGTGGATGATTAACAAAGAAACTAAAATCTAACAAAAATCATTTTACTCACGTTAAAGGATCTTCTGTCCATGTAGCCAAAAGCTAAAGAAAAGCAATAAGGGAGCAGCTTCCTCTGCTGTTTAACACGCGGCTTCCTCCATCCGCCAGCTTCCCCTTACAGCTATAGCTGTCTGAAAATATTGCATTTTATATCAGCAAATCGCGATTAATATTGCATTACCTGCATTTAAAATGTCGTTTTTATAAATGCAGAGGAAAGGGAAGCCCTCCAAAAACAATATATATATATATATATATGGAAGTATAGAGTGAAAAGAAATATTTGAATGAGGGAAGAGGTCACACAGTGGTCATTTAAAATAAATAAATGAACTTTTCTTCTTCTCTTTAATTTCTTTGCGCTCTCTCTCTCTCTCTCTCTCTCTCTCTCTCTCTCTCTCTCTCTCTCCCTCTCTCGCTCATCACGAGGAGACGCTTTAATGTTGCTGCTGAGTTATTCTGACTCTACTGTGAAACTTCATTAAATGTTGATTGTTGATGGTGGTCTGCTTCAGCACAGCAAAAGGCGTCAACTTTCTCTTAGTTAAGAATTTCCAGACATACAAACCAGTGTTTTATTTAACAGCCCTCTCTCTTGTTATGAAACCCATTTTTTGTAAACGTTCAAAGATATGGGCAAATTAAAACACAACATACCAATTACCTATTTTAATCCATATTATATATCGGTGTCAAAATTTGCATTGCCTAAATTTGTCCACTTTGAGTAAGTGTTGTTCTATTAGGTAGGGATTTTTTTATTTTTATTTTTTTTATTTTATTTTATTATTATTTTATATGGTTTATTTACATTTTCTACATTATTGTTTAAATAGTTTCAAAATGTATTAAAGGCAAAATAACAAGAGGCAAAAATGCTTTTTTAAAGTTGACAAAAGCCTGCAGTATTTTTCATCTAACAATGCTTAACTTTGATATTCTTTGAATGAAGGCTTCTTAACCATAACTTAGACAAGCTTTGAAGAAAACCAGCATTATTTCGATTGATGAAGGCTTTTTTTCTCTATGGTAAAGAAAATACAAGAGAAAACGGAAGAAATCAAGTAAGTTTACATAATACCAAACCTGCCATCTGAAATAAAATAACACCTCAATTTATGTCGAATTGTAGCCACATAAATACGTTAAACTATTACACCAAAATCTTCATGATTACGCTCAGTGTAGGCCCAATCACAACCAGAAAAACGTTGTTTTCTTTCTTCAATTTATTAGAAGATTGCTGGAACACACCTCCCTGTTGGATTTGGCTTACAGGATGAATAGTACCAATGAAAGTAAGAGAACAACAGAGGAGAGTGGAGAAGTTGTGAGAGAGGGAAGGATACAGTGGGACATTTTCCATGATGCACATGTCGCCGCAGTTTTGTAAACATACCTGTGCACAAAGTAAAATATTACTTACACAACGCTTTCCGCAACAATAACACGACAAACAACGTGGTGATCTTAATGTGAAAACAGGCATTTAACAGTGACTTACACCATCCACAAAATAAGGTCTGTCAGTAGACAGCTCTACTGTACGCAGTGATTCTTTTTCCAATGCATAGAGTGTTTGCACTGCAAACTGAAACACATGAAAGAAAACTTCTTTTCCCCCCATCGTGATCTCCCCTTGATGAAGCAGAGGATGCTTTCGTGCTCTCTGCATCTGTTTGAAACTTTTCCTCGTGATGCCAATGGTGTCGATAGACCCTATAATTTATTTCCAAAACACAGGAGTTCACCTCTGATAAGTGACAAAGTGATGTCAGTATATACAAAATCATTTCGACATAACCGATCTATGAACCTAAAGGGTCTTTTGTGCAAATTCAAAATAAATATATCTATAGATGTGACAGCCTATTAGAGGCTAAATTACTGCCCGTGAATTAGGATTTCATGCAGGCCTACATTTTTTTTTCGTTAGCCATAAAAGTTTGCAACTAAATTTGAATTTATAGCAGCCTCCAAATAAGAATAACAGAACAGATGAATAAATGAACAGATTTATGAATTATTCTATACCAACAACGACAAAAATCAAACCAAAAACACAGTTCAACAATCAATGAGGTAATTCGTAAAAATGGCTATACTTCAAATAATAGGCCTATTCAGAGAAAATAACTCGCTATGGTATCAAGCAAATTACCTCTTTCCACGTTTTAAAAGGCAATGTCGACGTCGCTAAACTTTTCCCTCGAAACAACTGAGCGAAATTTGTGTAATCTGTTATTTGCATACTTCACATTCACCGATAACGTGAAAATAAACAAGATATATGAAGCCTCATAATAAAATGGGTATCTAAAGCCCATTGTGCACCAACGTGTAAAATCGCTGGAGACAAAAGACTGAAAATGGTGTCTTAGTGTCCCTTGGTCCCCAAATTCAGTCACAACTTTTTTTTTTCTTTTCTCCGTCAGTGAGTAGCGGAAAATTTCAACCTCTTTTGCTTCTGTCTTTGGTTACAAAACCACACTCGCACCACATTTTTTTTCAGGTCCAACTTTTCGGCTATAGCTGCTATTTTCTCGGACGACGGTCGAGGCTGTACGGCGAAGTACGCCTCCAAAGACCTCTTTTCTGGGGCCGCTATCGAGGTCCTCTTGCGTTTCTTCTCCCCTCCGTTGAAAATGTCAGGTTTGCTCATTTTCTCCCTCTGTGCCCCCTCGGCCTCCTCCAGCCAGGCCTGGAGTATAGGTTTGAGCGCAATCATGTTGTTGTGGGAGAGAGTTAACGACTCGAATCGACAAATTGTACTTTGGCTCAGTGATCCCACGCCGGGGATTTTGAGATTAGCCAGAGCGCCGCCCACGTCCGCCTGGGTCACCCCAAGCTTGATCCTCCGCTGCTTGAAGCGCTCCGCAAAAGCCTCCAGCTCCCTTGGGTCTGTGTCCGAGTCATTGATGGAGGGGAGTCCGGTGTTAGTGAGCCCTGGGCCGCATTGACTCCCCCCGTGATGGCCCGGTAAGAGCCCGTGGTGGGTGAGAGGCGAGTTCATGCTCATAGCCTGGTGGGAGAGGTGACTCAAGCCGTGCATGTGAGAGTGCGGGTGGGAGGAGGTGGAGATGCCACCTCCGCCGCCCCCGCCGCCTCCTCCGCCGGTCCCGTCGTGCGCGCTGGACATCAGGGCGAGGGACGGCGAGCTGAGGTGGTCCATGATGTCCGGCGGCTCCAGGTTCTGGTGGTGGTGGTGGTGATGGTGATGATGGTGGTGGGCCAGTGGGACGGTGGATGTCGACGAGCATGGCACTGGCACTGTGCTCATCGTGTGGTAGGTGGCGTCGGGCTTGAACGGGTGCGTCTTGCCCTGGGACACGGCGATGTCCACGGCCGCCAGCGCCTCAGCCCGGGCCAGCAGGGTCTCATCCAGGCTCGCAAATATATTATTCTGCAGCTGCCAGGCCGGAATGAAAAGAGAGAGGAGGGGAGAATAAAGGGGCGCGAAATGGGTAAGAAAAGGGAATAGACACGGGAAAGAAAGAGAGACGGAAGAAAGAAAAAGAAACCATGTATAAATGTATGTCATTCGGGACTTTTGGCGACACATAACACAGCCGGAAAATTCCTTCAGAAGCGACAACTTATGAAAATGAATATAAAAACAGTAATGATTTGCGTAAGCATGCGCTCAAAAAGAAGACTCTTCGAGTGATTGCCGTGGAATACACGAAAAAAAAAACATTAAGTGCGCGTCTTGGCAGAATGTGCCTTGGAGCGCCCCTTGTTATTACGCACAGACAGTGTTCAGCGCTACATGCAGCTAAGGCACGAAAAAGGACAAAGTCGAAGTTTTGGGGGGATCATTTACCTGTGGAGTTTGTAGACAGGCTCTCCTTATAGCTTCCGAGCTGGAATGCAGGGTGGTGTACTTGTGCTCGGGTAAAGAGGGATGCATGGCGAAGTGCGGCTGTTTGCTGTTCATGGACATCATCTTGGCGAGCTTCTCCAATTAAAGTGCACGGGAAGAAGGGAGGGAAAGCGGCTACAAGATCTGGAAAAAAGTCATAGATACACAGGGATCCGTTCTCTATCCGGTAATGATGCCGTGTAGCTCGCTGTGTAGTGCGCCGAGTGCAGCCTTGAGCCCGGAGATCACAGAGATGCCTGCAGTCTCTCAGACGCACTTATCTGTCTACTGTTTCCCACTGCTGGGGATGAGAGAGGCTCTTACACCTGAGCGCCTCAGATCTCGTCAAGCCCGTGCTCGGCTGCTCTCGCGAGACATAAACTGCCAGAACAGTGAACAGGCTGACAGATAAAAACTGCTCACAGGGCAGGCAGTAACATCTGGAGACTAGACGCCTGCGTTTTAAGGACTCACTCCGCTCCATCTAGCCCCGGAACTGCGCCGGTACCAATGCCTTTAGGCCTTATTCTTAACTTAGAGGCCGTAAAACCATTGACTTAACGCTGTTTATTTTAGTAGCCATGCACTTTAGTCTGGGTCTTTATCCATCTGATTTTAGGAAGTTGTTGTAATATAGAATGATACGGGGGTTAATAACAATTAATAACCGGAAAGCAATATTATACAGACGCCTCAGTATGAAAATGTCACTTTTATATATTTATTTTATTGACACCAATGCCAACTACTTAAACGTGTAGGTTAGTTGTGTTCTTGGCCCATTGTCCCGCCTCTCATCTTAACTCCTGGAAGTAATGAGAGCGCCGCCTTATCATTAAAGGCCATCATCGCCAGATGAGCACTAAACAAATTGATTAACTACACCAGCGTAACCTTGTACACAGTCTTTACCTAAATTAATTAATCCCAATGAATTAACACTTCATTTATTCAAACCACAACGGTTACCCAATTAAAATTTCATGCAGCGATTAGAGGTATGTGAAATATACATGATATCGTTAAATTTGCATAATAAATAAGGCGCTCTCTGCTACAATGGAATTAGTGCGCGTGTGGTCTCTAATGTGTGTCGTTACAGGCTTCACCGTGCTGTTATCGGCATGAGTAGGTTATGCTTTTTCGACTTTTAATGGCAGCACATTAATAATTATGTTTGATGTAATGCAAATCATCAGGAAAAGTAGCACAAAAGTGGAATATGATAATGTAAAACAAAACATGAAAACACTTAGCCTGTCCACTAAAATGAATCCCAATTCCACTAAATATAGGCCAATATAGCCTTTGCTAGCACATGTAAATTCATAAGACTGATAGTTATTGGGTGACCAGAATCATGTGATCAAGGCACTGCAAACAATAATAGAAAATGCAGAAAAACACGTTTCATCCATTGTTTCTCATTGCATTACTATTTTATTTCCTAACACACTCTTACATTGCAATATTTTATTCAAAATGTCATTGTTTTTCCATGATAGTCATGTTTATGTCTTCAGCATTGCATGTCATCATAAAAAAGTACCATTTACTGACATGTGTAACAAAAACGGTACAGAAATGTTAGTTCAATTACAACACAGATTTTCTGAGACTGTAAAGCATTTAACTGCAGCTGAGATCTACAGACTAAAGAAAAAAACTATCTGACAAATTGTGCCTTAATTTATACAGTATCACAGCAGACAAACTGACAATAACAGACAATAAGTTACACCCGAGCATCTCATTCACAAATTTATTCTGAAGCAACATGGAGTTAATGTTTTCTGACCAAAACACACAACAGTGCGTGGTGCAGTGAGAACACACTAGTTTCAGTTTTTAAAACCTTCACATGAGCTTTGATAGTTTTGTGGGACTGCTTGTGTTAAAGGGACTGTGAGACTTTCTCTTTGTTGGCTGGCTGATGTTCAGTGCGTGTCTGTCTCTTGTTGTGTTCACAGGTTTACCAGTGCAGCTGGTGGAAGAGTAAGAGGAGGGGTTTACATGGTCATGGTCATGGTCTTGGCTCGCTGGACTGAAAGAGCCAGAGGGACCAGCCTTATTCTCTTCCAGTGAATCAAACAGCAAATCAAACGACAGTTCATCGGTCTGGGACGGCCCTCCATGACCTGCACAGCCGGTGTCATGGGCACTACTCTCCCTATCTGACTCCACTGCAGCAAAACCTTCCTTTGCAGAACCTTTTGGAGCCTCTTTGTCATCCATGTTGTCACCTGGTGGGTTCTGGTCACACTGTATCACAGGTCTGCCACCATGGCTTGACGAGACATCAGGGCAGGTTTGTGGATCTGGGACGAGAGTGTTGTCCAAGCCCGTGGGAGGGGAGGAAGCCAGGGAGAGGTGTGATCCCCGGCTACTAGAACTCTCTCCATCCAGCATCATGGAGTCCAACTCTGAGATTTTGTCCAGGTAAGCTGCATCCATGGAGGCCTCGTAGGACATCTGGAAACCATCAGGCTCATCGCCTACAAGATTAGTGAACGTGGCTCCTTTAACAGAGCTTTCTTCACTTGGACCTGGGCATGACTGGTCATTAGATTCAGATCTCTGCCAACCACCCCAGACGGACTTTGAGGGTTCCATGTCAGTATCTGGAGGCAAGCCTTCAGGGAATTTGTCGAGGCTGCTGAATTGGTTCTGCACGGTGCTGCTGCCCTTGCCAGGACTGGGAAATTCTTCAAAATCAAGCCTCCTCAGATAAGACACCGGTTTAAATGCAACTTTCTTTTCCCGGATGCCAGGGCTTCTCAGAGTCAGGGACCGGAAAGCAGAGGACGGAGTGGTGGGCAGAAGGTCAGAGGAGGTGCTTTCCAAGTCTCCGTTTTTCTGGTCTTCAGTCAGATTCTTATTCAATGTTTGCTGGTCGGCAGATGGCGGGAACATCAAACTGTGATTTCCAGAAAATGTTTGACATTCTGCCTCCGGGTTGCTGCAAATCAACTCCCTCTCATTGTCACTCAAGCTCCTCATCATCATGTTGATTTTCTGTTGCTGTGTGAAAGCCTCTGACTCAGCCGTGCTACTCCCACATAATTCCTGCACTTCAAGACGTCTCTTCTCAGACTTAGTGACCCGAGACTCCAGGCCTTCAATGTACTGGTCACTGCGCTCCAAAGCCCTCTTTAAGTGGTCCACGTCACGCTCATACTGCTGGATTTTAGCTTCCAGTGCTGCCACCGTGTAACGACCGAACCTGGACACAAATAAATGTGGGTCTTTAAATTGTTCCAAGGATCATCAGGTCAGGAAAACCAAATGACATTTAGCTGAGTGACACTTTATTTTTTGGTCATGCTCTTGATCAAGAAAATGTACATTATGCACGACAGCTCATTTGAAAAGAAAGTCAAATACAACTATATATAAATAAAAATGGTGTTAACTTTGTCTTTTGAAATATCAGTTTTGAAAGTGGTCTGTAACTGTTGTTGATAGTACAGATCACAACCAAATCACAAAGGAATTACTAACCTTAGCAGCAAGTCAGTGCCTCCAACTTTAACAAAAAAAAAAAACACAATTTAACCTGAATTACCTCATTATTCCCAGTGCCTAACGTGCAAAAACAAGTCACTGTGCAGTTTCCCATGACAGTGACTTAGAAGCACGTTCCAAATACCTCTACAGTTTTTGTCCCTTTCTAAGTGAATGTGAGTTAAAGAAAGAATCAAAAGCATTTATGAATCATTGGCACAAGAAAAAGACTTACTTCTGAGGAGATCTGCTCACCACCTCGGCTTTCAACCTCATATTCTCTTGTACAAGGTCAACATTTTGAGAACGCAACGCCTTATTTGCCTGAGGACACACATTTGCAGTATGTTACGCATTTTTCCACAGAGGTAGCAAATTAACAGTATTTATGCTATACAGACAGAAGCGTCAAATAAGCGTATCTTTAACCGGTGGTTCTATTGAACTATGGTAGTAGTGTCGTTACGTTTACCCTATTCCTTAATGTGAAATGATGAATCACACGACTACATGCCAATCACATTCATTCTTTTGGGGGTTTCAGTCTGTTATAGTTCTTAACACAGCTAACAGATACATATTAATATATTAAGCTACATTTTCCCTGAATACAATAACAGGACACAGTGCTTTGTATCTCACCCTGTAGGTCTACCAATATACTGTAGTATTAAAATAGCGCAACTTCTTAAATGTTACAGGCTGTATACCTCCTTAAGCTTGTCCATGTCCTGCTTGACTTTATCACAAACATCTGCGGCAGCTCGCAGCTTGTTGGTCCATTCTTCGACGATATACGGATCTACTTTTTTGTCTTCCGTTTGCACTGTGTTAATGCTGCTGGGATCCAAAGCAGTCTTCAGCTGTGACTCCAGACTTTGATTTTTTGTTTTCAGCTCCTCGTTTTCTCTGATGAGCCCTTCAATTTCCTCCTGTTGGAGAGAAGCAGTGTGAAACCGAAAACAGGGTTTAACAATAACCACATTACTGTATCATCGTGATACTTATAGGCTTACCCCAGTGTTGACAAGTTAGCGCAGCTACTATTAAAATGTTGTCTCTCCTTTTAGTTAACCTGAAAGCTGGACACTTGTGTTTTCACAGAATCTGCCACATTCTGTTATGGCACAAGTAAATTAGCGATTTACACTCTGTCTGCTTCAATTCAAATAATCCAGAAATTAACAATAAATGCTGTATTGCAGATATTCTGAGTGCATTAATAAAACAATCAGTGGATGGTAGCTGCAATTGAAACTATATACCCAATAGCTTGTGTTTTGTGGTGATAACCCCTTTGATAAGTCTGATCAAGAGCACCAGCTCTTGTTATTGCTGTGAAAACATATGAAAACGCATGGCACGATAAACCCATACCTCATACTCCCGTAAGAGCAGTTCTGCTCTGGTTTTTCTGAGACATTTCCTCGTGGATGGGCTATCACTGTGATCACTCTCATTCGTTCCTCCTATAACAGAAATACACAAGTACAGTAACTGATAAACAGACTTGACATCAAAACACACATTAAAGTAATGCTCAATAATGCACATGTTTTATTACTATAGACCTGCAACCCCAAAACATGTTAAAAGCATAACTATGAAAAGTCTGTAGAGAATTGCAGTAGATTTTTATGTTAAAACAAGTATTTCAGACCTGTCCTCGTAATCTTCACTTAGGTAATTCCGATCATTTCACATTTTGGGAAATGATATTGGCTGTCTAACTCAGAGTTGGATGAGAAGAATCCGTTCAACACAGAAATTGGTCCAGGACATGTTTAGCACACAAGCCATAAATAAATAAAAATGGCTAGCCCGAGTCCAAAATGCCAAAGGTTTCCAACAGCGCCAAACAAGTTTTATTTTCTTGTTGCAACCAAGATACCAATACATCCAAGAGTCACCTGTTCAGATAGGAAAGTGTGCAAAGAGAACCGGACTTTTGGATGTGCTGTGTGCAGTCACTGGCCCATCAGATCAGAAATCAAGTTCACAAACAGTCTGGGATCAAAAAGGTATTTAATATTAACTCTTAGATTGCTCTAGATTAGATTTTGTTTTTATCCCTTTAGATAAATGGATGCATTACACTAAAATATATTACTGCTAAAGTTCTGGCTGCAAAGAAGCAGGAACTGCAGTAATAAAAGCTCTGCTGGTGGATGACTCAAAGTATCTGAGGCTGACCCCATTAGCTGTGGCTGAGCTACACGTTTGTTTATCAATTTTAGACTGCAATGCAGGGAAAAAATGACAGAAAACTATGGATTTGTGTGATCAAGAATTTCATAAATTGTCAGCATGCAAGAACAAAAACTCAATGTATGTAAACAAAAGTGCATTCTAACATCACTTCCACACATATCTCACTAAACCTGCTTCTGTTTCTGCCATTTTGAATGACACGCTTCTTCATGTCCCAACAGTGGTGGGACATAGCCGTTGATTACAGCAACAAATCACTTGCAAAAAGTTCCTCTTATATCAAAGGCATTTCCTTGCATATATAACAATTTGTCAAGTTAAACTTTGGTTGAACCTGGCTGTCATTCCTCACTGTCAATTGTTTACATCGCCTATCGACTGCTTGATTTGGTGGAACAAGCAAAGTTCAGTAAGAAAATAAGTTCATCTGAATGATGAACAAACTGTAAATTTCACTCATAATCCAATAGTATTGATTGGTTATTGATAAAACAAACATTACAACTGCTTAAACTTGACTGCAACTTTAACAGCATGCGTTATTTTATATGATGTCATTATGACTCAACTGGGCGATGCTGCAGGGAGATAATAGCCTCACATTCCCCCTCCTCTCTTGCTTGCTTTGTGTTTTCCCTTGTTTGTATGGCGCTACTCACCGATGATCTCCCTGTAAGGGTTGTCTGCTGTGATGGGGACTCTGCAGGTGGGACACTGGCTAGCTTTCTTCAACCACGTATCCATGCAGGACGAACAGAACACGTGGTGGTTGCCACAAATGACCGGCTGTCTGACCTGCACAGAGAGAAACACGAGCGGATTCGTAGCTAACTTTGGCAAAAGGGAATTTTAACGCCAGGAGACACATACTTTGAGTTAGTAATGGTAGCTAATGTCAGCTGCGTGCACTTTTTGTTACGTTAAACTGGTAACGTAACAACGTTAGGGTTACTAGGCAGCAATTTATCCCGTGTAAACACATCACCTTTGTTTAACGACTGACGATTTGAAAACACACGGAAGTTACCTTTCCGAGACATATCTGGCACGAAATCGGCAAAGTCAGAGAAAGGGTGGACGTCTGCAAGTTTAGAGCCATGCTTTGAAGGAATACACAGCGTGCACACACACAAAAAACACACGTCCCCTGAGGAGATACAAATTTCCCACCAGAACTCGCTTCGCCGCGCGCCCAGTCTCAGAACTACGGAAAGCCGAAAAGGCCTAAAATGCTGGATATTCGCAAACGTTTAAAACAGTATCCAACAGTGTACTCTGAGCCATAAGATAGTGGTGGGATGTAACTAAGAACATTTATATTTAATAATTTACATTTAACTGACAACCATAGTTTACTAGTTGCATTGCAGATTCAGATTAACACAACATATACAATAAAAAAATAATAATATATAGTAGATATAGTATAACAATCAACTGCAAATGTGTATGACTTATGTGACAATATTGTATAATATATACAATATAATACAATATAATAGTTAAAAAATACTCGACTTGTCACTTTTTCCCCATAACAATACTTGAAATCAGCCTGATGAGCCCATTCAGTGATGTATAAAACAAAGAATAAATAATATATTACAAGTATAAGTCCATAAGTTTTAGGTGAGAAAAGATGAAAGTTGGGGACTTGGTTTTACTGTTGCAAATAATAGTTTGCAGTAGAGTTAGCCACTTTCACTAAAAATTAAACTTATCATATCCTGGTGTTAACCCAATCAATTAATAACGTGTTGAAAGGCCACTTTGATTTATCTGTTGTCTAATAATTCCACTATGAAATTGAAGTCTCAAGATCTCAGTCCAGACCATATAATGTGTGGCCAGTGGATGTAACCCCAAGCACATCAAAGGTGCACAATGTTAGTGAACGTCCATATGCATTTTCCAACACAGACACAAAGATGTATGTGGAGGACACAAACTGCAACATTTTCCAGAGTAAATGTCATGTCATGGGTTTGATGGGCCAGGCAGCTGTATTACCCATAAAAATGTCTAAAGCATCCAGAGGGATGCTGAAACTGTACTTTGATTTACATGCCCGAGATTATACTGGAAAATAAATGTTAAAAATGATACTGGAAAAGATAGTCCTAAAAGAGTTTCCAATGGTGTGGTGGAAATAAATAAACATTACACTTGCAGATATATAGCAGGATGCAGATGCTTTCTATTTGGGTTAAAATTAGCTTGTAAACAAATATAGCTGTTCTTGGAGTAAACTCGTATTATTTACACAATGAAGTTCTGGAAAAACTAAAAGCAGACAGGGACTTACAGAGTAGGTCACACTTACAAAACGAGGTTTGCTGTTGGTCAATGTGCTCCCAATAACAACTAGAAAGTACTTTCTTGACATATTTAACTTTGGTTTCTCATATTTATTGTTTTTGTTGCAAACTTAAATAGAAAGTACTGCAAAATGACAATTCATTACTTAGATGTCACCAACAGCACATCCATTCATGTAAAGCCTGCCCATAATGAGGATATCAATGTAATATTTTGCAAGCCTTCATCTCAGGTAAATTATCTAATTTATAACGATACAGGGTGATCTAATATTAGCATAATTTCTACTACAAATATTTCAAATGACATCCACCACAGTTTAGCCCTCCACAGCCATTACTCATATCTAAACCAACATGTCCCGCGCTTCATTGTATCTCAAACCAGGACATCTTCTCCGGATCTAATAAGATTAGAATTGACCGGCAGCAAAAAAACGAAGCTTGTACACTGATCCCAGTTTAAAAACATAACCAGTACAACTGAATATTAAATGGATCACAGGCCACCACTTGTTCTCACTCATTGTTAATAGCACCATAGGTTTAGTGAGAATATTTCGAGTAAATGCAAACAATTAAAATTATTACATTTAATAAATTGAGCTAAATTTAGTATCAATTTGCACAACATTATTTGATGTTACTTTTTATTATCACTGCATAATGAGACATTATTAAAATATATACAGATTTTTGAAACAGTAGGTATATGCAAACAAGTAAATATTCAAATATTTTTAGTAACCGTTTCTGATTGAGCTAAAAAAGAATCTGTATGGATGTGTTTGCAGTGCCAGCTTTCATTCAAGCCCATATTCATCTCAATACCACAGATGACTTCAAAGAGCACCTGACGTGCAAGATGCTGCCAGAGAGACTTTCCAGTGTGCCATAGTAAACCTGCAAATTGTAACTGAAGTGGTTCATGCATTTGTTACTGGGGAACTCACTAGAATAACCAATAACAGACTGAAATGAAAAAGAAATACCAATTTTCCGACAAGTCCCATTGTCCCTGTAAGATTCCATTGCTTTGCAACAGGCCAGTCATTAATTGCTGACAGTCAATTAATCACAGCTGGTACAGACGGCTGCATCTATTGATCTTGTTCAAGCACTTATTTTTCATCCCTAAATGACACCGATTGCCAGATTTGACCAGCATGTGTAATGGACAGTGAAAAAGCAATGACCCAAGTGTCACTCTTACCACTGGTCGGGACCTGGATCCCCTCCCCCATCTCTGGCAAATAGCATCTTTACCATTTAGCTTGGAAAGGTTTAGACTGCCCTAAGAGCACAGCAGCGAAACAGTGCGCTCTGGTGCTCAGGTGACCTTTTCTGTTTAAGGCTTAATCTCTGACAAATGCTTGCTTTAATTAGCCTGATACCCCCTGCTTAGACTGCCCCGCCCCCAGCTCTCCCCCCCATTTTGTTCTCTCCCTCTGTCTTCCCCAGTGTCCTTTTTGGAAATTCTCACACATCAATGTGGCATAGATGGAAATTAAATGACAGCCAGGTAGCCAGAGGTGGAGTAAAATGTGCTGGATCTGTTTGAAGTATTGCTTTAAGACAAATATGTAGATAAAACATACAATATACTATAATATAAAAAGATATTATCATCAGCTTTTTAACAAGTTCCTATATTATAGGAATTACAGGATATTACTCATAGAAGCAACAATAGTCTTCTTTAGAGAAGGTGATGTTTGAACGGCACAGTGTAAAATATTTAGACATAATCACCTATTTTCTATGCTAATGCATAAATAATGAATATCCAATAGTGTACTTGAAATGTGGCAAAAGAGAACAAAACACAGAGAAAGAGGTAATGTTGGGGAGAGTGCATAAGAGTAAAAAGATTAGACAGTGCACATTAGGAGGTTTAAGATAACATGCAACAGCAACCTGCAGGCCTCATCTATTGATTATTCACTATCAGAGACAGTAGAGTGTGTGTGTGTGTGTGTGTGTGTGTGTGTGTGTGTGTGTGTGTGTGTGTGTGTGTCCGCGTGCAAATTCAAGAGAATGGCAGAATGTTTATGCTTCAAAAGAATGCATGAACTGGAACAGTCCCTTAAGTAATTTTAATTTGAACATAACAACTTCATGAAATTATTTATTTTAAATAATTTTATTTATTTATATAAATGTACATTCCATTAGAAACTGACAGGAAAAACAATATTTCTTCCAAAGGTGGAATTTCAAGAATTAAATTGCTGAAAACTTGGTAATCACTTTCCAACTCTGCTGAAATTAAAACCTCTCAGAGCCTCAGCTTCATCCAGAGACTGCAGCAGATCATGCATCGCTCCCACTGCAGTAGAAAACACAAGTAAAATAGATGCATGGCTACAAATCCTTGTTTTATTGGAAAGGGGCCTAATTATTAGGATGTAAGTCAGGCTGTGACTGGAGGGCCGTCTCCTTGATGCAGGCCTGGTTTATATTTATCCCCTCCTCTGCAGCTACAGCAGCAGTGCCACCATCACTACCAGCAGTGTGTGGGGCTTTTATTACATCGCCCACAGGCAGGTTCAGCCCTGTCACAGCCACACACACTCACGCACACACACACACACACACACACACACACATCCACACAGCCCACAGGACCGGCAGCCAGTTGAGTCACCTCCACAGCAGAGTTACCCCACATCCCCATGCAGCCCCACATGGGCCCTTGGGACAGTGGAGGGAGGGAGCGGGTATTATGGTAATACTATAGCCTGCTGCTCCCTTTGCCTCTTCTGCAGCACAGCTGGGAAGGACCATCATTACAAGTATTGTAGCAATCTGTTTAAGAGGGACACATTGGAGAGGTTGGGTGACAGAGAGAGGATGAGTGCTGCATACATAGATCACATAAAATATGATTAAAATGTGTGTGAGGGGACCAGGAATAAAATGCAAAACTTGTTATGAACACCTTATATCAAGTCCACTGTCAAAATGGCCAGCTGTAAATCTCTATTTTCCCCTCTTTACTTTTTTATTTTATTAAAGATTTCTTGTGTTGAGCTGGTCATATCTCAGGACAGGGGGCCTGTGGCACATAAGGAATAAATAGGAAATAAAGTACTTGAATCTCTAATGCCTCATATAGCTTTACCAATCTATGTTGTAGTGTGTCACGAGCTGGAAATCCATTAGAAAGTGACTGAAATCAAATAGCCTTGCAATGGTGCAACTGCACTGCTCCTAAAATTCCCTGATTTCATGCAAAAATTCTCCAAGCAATCATTTTTAAACATGAATAAAATCCAGGAGATAAATCTATGGAGTCTTTATGATCAAAAAAACCTGTAATGTTCAGTGAGAAACTCCCACAACACATGTCTCAATGCTGCTTTAAATACCTGTCTTGCAATAGATTAATGATTATATATCAAGAAAGTCTGATCAGAATAAACAGCCTACTCCACTATTCTGGTAGCAGATTAGACCTCTTGACAGAGCAGTCAATCACTCACTGTCGGATTAGGCTGCTCAAAGCCATTCATCTACTTGTCTTGTTTTGGAGCAAAAGAGCAGACTGTGATTCAGAGCCTTCCTCAGACTCCATCATCCTCACAGTATTTGTAGGAAACAGTGATATCCATTACATCCTTTTTTTCCCTCCCTGCGCCCTCCCTCTCATTCTATTTCTAGCTGGGTTTTGAACAGAAAGTTCGATTGATAAAGCACCGAATCTATATCAGCATGCACAGAGGTGAAGGGTTATTGAATATTCTGAAGATGAACTATTAAAAATGCATATTATTTCATTATTCCTGCTGCCGAATAACTGGAAACTATATATGCCACAAGACAGAAAATGGTTCTCATCGTTTTTCCTTTCTTGACCTGACAGAGGGCATGCAAAGAGAACAGAGGGGAGGGAGGAGAGTGGTCTTTTAAAAAACGTCTTCAGTGCACTAATGTCCCAGAAACCTGATCCCTTATTGGATCTGAAGGACGTTATAAGACTGGCATCCTCCACAACCCTCTGTTTAAAGGTGAGGATTAAAGGTGAGTGTATTAGTAACTATCTAACAGCAGCGTGTATGATATCATGTTGGTGAAAACACAATGAACACAATTTAATAGTTGTACCGTGTTTTTATTTTTTTGTAAAACAACTAGTAAAAGAGGGCCAGTGAAGTAATGTCCAACAAAGACATTTGTCAGCACTCCCCCTCCCAACAATTCCTCACCCTTACCACCCACCCCCACACACACACACACACACCAGGAGGCCTTATTAATTATTTGTAGCCACTTGACTTCATATTGTGCTGCCAGTGGCTTGGTCAAAGATTATAATTACCACTTCCCTGTTTGTATCATTTTCCATCTCCTGTGCTTTTAGTGCAATATTACTTCTCTTGTCCCTCTCTCTCTCTTTCCTCCTCCCTCTCTCCCGTATACACAAGACCAAATGTGCAGGCACATCATTTATTGATAAGACAAAAAGAATGTAATGAAATTATCAATGTTCTTGAATTAATTATGAACATGATTAAGAAAGCTAAAATCTCAGGAGCCGGTCTCTCATTACCCATTCACTCTTAGGGATTGCTTTCATTCAGGGAAGGAGAGGCGAAAAAGCCTTCCAGCAGAGCCCACTCCGGCTCAGCCCTTCTCCCTGTGTGCCTGTCCCCTTGTCTCTGCTGCCGGGGCTGATTGACCAACCCTTCCGACAGACCGGCTGCCGGCTCACCCGGACGGCTCTCTTGCACCCATGCTTGTTACTATGATGTAGCCAAGCACAGCTGGCTGCCTCGTGGCCTCTGACGTTTGCATGAAAAACAGAGGATGTGCTCAACCTTCCTGTTCTACACCTGCGATCAAGCTCTGGGGTCTTGACCCTCCTAAAAAAATGAAACACTCTGGGTAAGTGACATTTCTCAGACTTCTAATTAGGCTTAAACTGCTTGTCTGTGGTGAACTGTCAGTCAGTTGCAATTGTATTTGAAAACTTAAATATTTTTGCGTCTTTTACCTGCAAGAAAAATCTTCTCCACTTTAACTTTATTACATAAAAATCCTATTCTTAGTCACAGAGTCAAGCCTTTTTTAATCTCTATTAGTTGGAAAAAAAGATTGTAGTAATACCATACATACATAAGCTGCATGTTATTTCTTGATGAAAGAAATTAAATCAAACTACTGTTCGGATATAATCCATTTGTTAGTTTGATTAGTAACTAATTTAGTTTTCACTGGTGATGACAAACTGATTCTCTAGTTAAATCGTTGATGAACTGACTATTTCTGTTGTGTAATTTATGGCAGATTTTAAGTGGATTTAATCCACCTGCAAGCTCGTGCAAGCTTCAGTCTCTTCTTTTTTTAAATTAGTCTGAATAATTTTGGAGGGATGAAAACAAAATTGCATGTCAGCCATTCACCAAAATTTGTCATTTGGCATTTATATATAACACATGCCTTTAAAACATATTTAAAAACTAACGTGCATCTGCAGTGATCCATGTTCTTAACTTAAGATGTTTGTGATTTTGTTTGATGAATCTCTGCTCAAACTGTCCCCTCTGAACGATATGCATAACGCCCATTTTGTAACATGTCACGTCATTTTTATTTGAGAGTAGCAGTGCACGTTAAACTAATTTCAGTGTCTATTTTGCCATTTATATTCAGTGAGAGCAAGAGAAATGCTCTGCAAGAGCTACATATCTTTGGTTCAGTGTATCTTTCTTCTGCTCAGTCACATGGGACAATATATGGGGCAATACTCCCCAAAGTATTGGGAGTTTCAAACAAAATTTCAAACCCCACTGTCTTTTTCCTATTCACACCATCTCTCTTTATAACTGACTTTCTAGCTTTCTCTAGTGCACACACACTCAAACACAAGCCTGCGTGCACACACACATGCTTAATCATACTGTAGATACAGAAATACAAACCCATGCATTGTTTCACCTCCCAATACAGACAGAACATACACACACACACACACAGCTGCACATGGACATGCTGTAGTATATTCACACTAACACATCCACAGTTTTTTTCACCTTTCCGAACTTCATGTTATGTTTAAGATAATCTGAGGTAAATGTTTAAATGATTAACAATGTATGGTGAGATAAGCCAACACAAATTCTGACCTATTACCTTTTTGGAAATAGCTATTGGCAGTGTTGTGCTCTTACCCCCTGCTACAGAGTAATATGTAAAGCAATTTTTCCCTTTCGAAAATGATTTCATGACTTTTCCTACGGTATCAAAAGAAGGAAAGACTCACTAGAAGACAGAAAAAACAAGAGGGAAAGAGAGAGAGAGAGAAATATCTCAGGGGTTAATGGCAATCCTCCCGTCCTAGGGATTGATCCAAGTATTGGATCGCACATAAAGCTGCAGTTACTGGATATTACCCTGCCGCTATCGGCCTGCAGTGATGGCCTGGATAAGAAGTGCTTACCAAAGAGGATGCACCTCCAGGGCAGATACGGTTTCCCAGCCCTCTGGGAACAACAACCACATGCCTGCTGCTTGCTCAGGAACTTTCTACCTCATCGAGTAAATCCAGGGGCCTTATCAAGTTACTGTCCTACTGAACTGCTCAAAAAAAAAATGTAAACCTCCTCAGATTTTGAGCTGCATAGGGGCAGGGCAGTCATTAAATGGCACCTGCTTTTCAAAGATAAGAGTGTTGATCATTTGGTTTGTTTGGCTTGTGTTTTATGTCATGGATGGAAAGGGTGTTATTGCAGATTCTCTTCTGAGCAGAATGCACTTTCATAGATTTTTTCTGGGTTAGATTGTAAAGTTGCTGAGTTATTCTTAACATCGTGAAGTTTACTTTTTGCTTCATGCAGACTTCACTGTACTTGTCTTGACTAATTATTGTAATTGCTTAGAACCCTATAATGGTGCATGCTTCAAGAAGCTGTCCTCAAACCAGTTCTGACTATATTCTTGCTTATGGTTTTACTTGAGATCTGTATAGGGGTTAGCTGATTCCAGATCTGTGCCAAGGTGGGCAGCTCTACCCATGAGCATCTGCTGTATGTCTCTCTGTGGTATTACCCATGAAGCACCTGGCTCATGCCACACGCCAGCAACCAGAGCCCAGATGGCAGCTAAACAGGCTAATTATTTCAACACAAAACTCTGATGTCCCACACCAGTACTGTGGGGCCACTTTGGCATTCTGCATTTCTCTGTCTAGCTCTGCTGAAGAGGATGTCTGCCACACAGCTATAAAGATGTCAAGTGGGTAATCACGGTCATAGACAGGCCCCGGTACAGTGCTTGGCGTCCAGATGTAAAGATGGTCATGTGTGGTGTCCCTTGGAGGAACAAAGGCATTTGGCAGAGTAGGACAGTTCATTGTCTTTGCCCGTGGTACTCATTGGTGCAGATGCATGCTCATTATATTCCAGAGTTGACAATAACTTACGTTTTTGAGTGCATTGTTTTGCCTCCTCTCATGAGTATATCCACCACACAAAATGCTGATTCAGAATGTAGACAAGATTTGATAGCTATGTAAGCAACTGTAACTTTTTTCCTAAAACATGTGGACAAAATATGAAAAGTATCAGCAAGTTGCATTTTCATTAATTGGGTCCTCGTGCATGTTTTTAGATGCTGACTGTCTGTGAGTATAAGGTATTTGACTTCTTTTGTGGGATGGGGCTCAGTCAGCCTCTAACTCAGATTCCTTATTCATTAATTCATTCAATCATGGTTAGCCTGTCTGTCCCCTGGTGGCCGTGCAATGGTATTGTGATGTCTCCAGATGACACACCAAATAGGAATCATTCACTCCCATCCTCTATAACACTTCTGTTGGATTCCTTGTCAGTTTGAAGTACAGCAGCGCTCATACAGTAGATCCTGTATGTGGGCGTCAGATAGACTCTAAGAATGTCAGCTGGCAGTTGCAGTCTCTTAACTACTCCAGCAACAGTGCACTGCAGCTTTTAACCAAATTATCCCTGGTGGTCCAGTAACAGAACAGTATCAACATCTTTATCTGACATCAGAGGTTGCAGTTTCTCTGTACATCTTCTCTGAGGTTGATGAAGTGTTGCCATTAGGGCCCATCTCCTGCATCCACAGCCACATCAGAGGAAGGATTGGTTGTGCTTGATAAAGCTGGCACTTCGAACAAGGTGCAGGACCCACAGCGATAACCTACTGACTCCAGCATTAAAGACTCCACCAATGGGAGGGCGGCCTACATTTTGATCTATTGCTTCTTGTCAGAGAAGAGTATTGCTGGCTGTAGCCTGTGTATTTTGTATTTGTGTAGCTCTGTGTGTAGGCAAGAATAATATACCATGATGTGGAAAATTTGTGGAAAATTAGGAAAGAGGTTAAAAGGCTAAGGAGCTTCTGGCCTCCAAACGGTCATAAGTGATTTGATGGTCAGGCATTTACACACACACACACACACACACACACTTTAACACATTAATTTCCTGATTTCTTAAGTATGAAGCAGTTAATTGTAAACAGTAAATATGTCCAGTATGCTTTCTTGAACAAAATATTTTGAATGAAACTACACTTTTAAGGTCCTCTACAACTCTCAGAGTAAATTTTGGAATGAAATGAAGACATACAGTATTAATATGAAAACATATTTTGAAGATTTTTTCTTTTAAAATTAATGTGCAGTAGACATTCAATGCTGGCTGTCTGAAAAGTTAGACTAGTAAAAAGTAAGCACTAATGTAGATTAAAATATAGTTTAAACGTAGATTAAACTGAGATCTATTGTTGTTTGTAGACTCAAACTTGGGGCCAAATTAGCAGAAATAAAGCGATAAAGACTCTAATTTGTCCCAGTACAGTTCTACCTCATCCGTTCACCCTCCTCCTCTTTCCCTCTCCCTAAAGTGTGTCCCATCTGCTTTGGGGACCTCTCCCCAGCATGCAGGAGCAGGATAAGCACACCATTTCCCTGTCAATACTTTGCTATTAGCCTCTGCAGATCCATATATCACTGAGCTGTAGGCTATGAGCTGGTGTAGGGTGTTCTTCTTATCTGAATGGCCGAGGCCGAGGTTCTCCTCTCTGCCCTGCACTTTGATTTATCCAACTAGTAGGTTAATGAGAGATGAAGCCTGCCCCTTTACTCTTACCCTGAGGGGGTAAAAACATGTGCATGTGGATGTGAAGGGGTGGAGTGGAGTGAGAGGGAGGCTACAAGATGTGTCGTAAAATGTCACAAAAATGACTAAATGTTTTTCAAGAGTACACATGGATGAGACTGGGTATGTACATAAGATATAGCTAACTGTATGTACATTTATAAAATAATTATATTGCAAATGTTTAAAAGCAAAATGCCGTTGGAAATTTTTTTTCTTTATTTAAACTAAATTGTTCAGGATTTTGGAAAATATACTTATTCACCTTCTTGTGAAGTGTTAAACGAGAGGATCAATACCACTCTCATATCTTTTAGGTGAATTTGAAGCTAAAGCCTGGAGACGGTCAGCTTTTGTTAGCAAAAGATTGAAAACAGGGGCAAACAATACACTAGCAACTCTAAAGCTCCCCAATTAACACATTACACCTCATTTGTTTGATACATACAAAAAGTATAAACGCATAAAAACATTTTATGGGCAGTTATGTGCCAGACTATATGAGCAGTGCTACGCTAACTGTCTAAGCTAAGTGTAGCTTTATATTTAAAGGACAAACATGAGAGTGGTATTGATCTTCTCATCTATCTCTGCAAGAAAGAAAATAAGCAGAATTCCACTGCAGAGTTACAAAAGTTTACATACGTAAAGTAGAAAATGAGGGGTACATCACAGCATAGACTGAACTTCAAACTCTGTTTTGTGCACTCAAACAAACACAATTGACAGTGTTTTACTGGTCGGATGCCAGTAAGGGATCACGTCCTTGTAGCTGCATTAAAGAGTCCTGCTGATTGGTTGGAGCACCTGCAGGCAGGACATGGAATCTGTGGTATAGCTTAAACTCCCAGTAAAGTCGCTGGCAGGTAAAAATGAGACACCATGTGTATTGGAGAAAGTCTGTTTACACCCTCCAGCTGTAACAAGGATTACAGTACAGATGAGTTGGGCATTTCAAATTAAGGAACAAGGGAGGAAACCCAAATTATTCAAGTTAGTTTTGAAAGCAGGTACTGGGATTGGCAGGACTATAATGTACAGTACTGCCTGCTGTGGTAAGATAAAAGTTGTCTACTTGATGACCGTGGCAGCTTACACCTTCACTACATGTTATGTATCTTCACATTCACGGTCAAAATGCAACATGAGTGTAATAAATGATGATAAAAAACAGTCCTAAAAAGAGATGTGTAGCTTTTGAACACTTCTCTAGATCAGTGAGTTGCATTGCCTGTTACATCAGTGAGTTTATGACCTGCAGATATTTGGACTTAATCCAAGAAGAAACTGTCTAATGAGCAAGCTGTGTCAGTGTCTCTTGCAGCTTCCTCTCAGCAGTCTGCCTGTACAGTTTGCAATATGTGTGTGTATGTGTTTGTGTTTGAAAGCAACAGAAATGCTCTATGTTGAAGGCATTTAGCTGTGGGATAGAGAGGAAACTCACGCACAAGCACAACAGGGGAAGACAAACCACTGCCAGATAAATGTCCTACTTAGCTATTACACTGTAGTGCATTTCAACAAGAAGTCAGACCCCTCCCCCTGCTTGCTTTTTACACACATACACACACACACACACACACACACACACACACACCTTCCATGAAAATATCTAGCATATGGTTATATGCTTCTAGCTTGTACCCCAAGGCCAGTTTCCCAGCTGGTTCCCTGAGAGAACAGAGGGAAGAGGGGGAGAAACAGAAGAACATAAAGGATACAGGGAGAGCAAAAAAAGGGAGGTGCATTGAAGGAGATAGAGAGAGGAGGGAAAGAACAAGAGAGAGACAAGGAGGTAAAAAGAGAGAAAGAGAAGAGGAGATGAAGGAAGTGGTCATGTGCCTCACATCCCTCCTCGGTCTATGGCAGATGTAGGTTCGGACTGTTAAGTACCTGATAATTAGTTTGCCTGTGAGGCATCAGTCATTATGGTTCTGTGGCGACTAACAAGGCCCTATCGGGGACGACAGCTTTTCTCTGTGATTTACACCGGCTCGTACAATGATGCTGCTGCACACCCCACTACCCTATCAGTTTATTTTCAACAGCAGAACACAGAAATAAGAACATCTCTGACTGAGAGCCTTTTTTCCCTAAATGTGAACAATATAATTGAGCTTGAATGTTCACTATTGACCTTAGAAATATTATTATTATAAGTTGGGGTTTTTTAAAACACGTAGATCATGAAATGTGGCTGAAAGCACAGGAAAGCTTCTAGTAATTGGTCCTCAAGCAAAAAAATGTTTTCTTAACCTGGATGCATTGTATGATTTCCAGTCAACAGCTGGCATTGTTCTTGTTTCAACAGGTCAAATAAATATATTCTGTCTGTCTTTGTATTGATCAGTGCAGGTACTCATGGATGTTATCTTTCTCTCAAGGAGGTCTCAGTCGCAGTTTACAGACACTGTTAAGTATTGACCTTGAGTCTGTCTATTGAGTGAAACACAGGAGACTAACATAGAGATTTTATTAAAAAGTAATCAATAATGATGTTGTGACCATATTAATATTATAAGAGGATAATGATAGAACTTTTTTAAAGCAGCACAATACAGCTGAGGGAAATTATCCAGCAGAATTTCTATCTTCTGTCTGCAATAGGGTATCTTTAATTTATTAAAATCTGTACAACATCAAAGACCTTCAATAACTGAAGGAGAGACTTCCATTATAACAAGAGAAAATACTGGTATTTAGATCCAGTAAACATAATCACAAACCCTCATCTCACTGCTGAAACTGTAACAAATGTCTGTTACAATGTGCATGAGGTCTGTTTTTAGCAAGTAGCAATAGCTTGATTGCAAGTTTGTAGGTGCTTTGAATCAAAAAACTTTTTTTTTTAAGCCCAGATGCATCTAATAAAAAATATATATTATTTTATTATTTTTTTTGTTCTGAAAAAATGTGCATATTTAAAATGGCCATATTGACACAAAGAGTGAGCATACAAGAGATTGTTCTGATGAAATCATCTTGTATTGATCTGCCTCTGCAGAGAACAAGAAGTTAGAAGGTGCCTATTGAATACCATAGTGGGACAAACAATACTGAAAAGAAGCATAATTATTTTCTAACAACCTCTGAGAATTTGTTCAGATTCTAATTTGAAACATGCTGAGAGCTGAAAAAAGCCATTTTGCATACTGCTGCTGATAATCCAACAGCCCTGCAGACATCTTCATTAATGTGATTGCTGTTCTGCATTGTCTTTTAACAGTCAATAACTTGCAAAGCATCCTTGCATTCTGTCTTGAAAGGGTTAACATGACTTTTATGTGCCACTGCCTCAACATCCATCATGTTTCTCTGTAACCAGATCATAGCTTCAATCACAGGGAAGATTAGATAGTAGTCTATTAATCTCCCATATTAAGCAGATCCATTTGTGAAAGCAAACGGCCCAGAGAGGCCATCCTTTCACTTGTTGTCTCTAAATCTGATTAGCATGCATAATGACGATGTTGCTGAGGGTCACAGGAGATATAGATTGGTCCTGCCTGCATCTCCCCTCTCAGTGACTGGGGTGTTGCAAGAATGAACAATTTTATGTTCAAGGACTCATGGGAATTTCTGTTGTAGTCACCTAGTTTATTGAGCGGGCAAGACAATGGGAAGGTGGGTTCATTTGCAAAACACTGTGCAGTGTATTTTTGTGAAATTTCAGCAGAGCCTCCTCACTCTCAACATTTTACATGCTTTGCAATTTTAGAAAAAACACCCAATACATTTCATAAATCTAGTCTAAATATAGTTGGCATCTGCTCAGGTCTCAACACTTGTAATTCTAAGAGCAGAGTAAGAACATGTTTCATTAATAAACAAACAGGTCACATTTGCAGTATTGTCTTGGCAGACTGGCTTTCAAGATGGAGGTCTAAATAAAAGAGTAGAAGTCCAGTCTGTGAATCTCTGCTGTGATGATGAATACGTATGTCCTTTCATAAACAGCTACATTGTGAAGCAGCGGTGGAAGAAGTATTCAGATCCTTTAACTAAGGAACAGTAGCAATACCACAGTGTAAGTAAGTAAAATTACTTATTCTGATGATTTATTATGTATATTATATTGTTGGATTATTATTACTGATGTATTAACATGTCAGGAGATTATTTAAACTACTTTATATGTATTATTTTAAGATATTTCATCTATAAAAGTGTATTGTATTTTCTAATTTGATCACTGCAAAGTAATACTAACTACAGATGATAAATGTAGTTAAGTAAAACAGTGGAGTAAAAAGTAGTATAAAATGGAAATATTCGAGGAAAGTACCAGAACATTACTGAAGTACAGTACTTGAGTAAATTCTTATATTACATTCTGCTACTGGTGAGATCTGAGTCACATAATGTTCATCTTGTTCAGTGAAATTGTCAGGAATGTGTCTTTAGATTAACACTTTGTCCCATGTGTACCTTAAGATACGTTCAGGTAAAGGCTCATCTGTGTGTCAAGAAAAGTTCGAAAACATTTCAAAATCCAGTGAATGCACTGAAAAAGTAATGGACATCAAGCTAAAAGCCTTCATTTAGAAAAGTTGACAAATTAGGAATATTGACTTCCGAGTAGTACTACAATAGTGTCAGTGAAGTGTTTCTGAGAAGACAGCAGTGTACTTTTTGATTTGTTTTAACCGCGACCGATTCAGAGGTCATGATGTCAGTGACGAGGACGAGGATTAATCATGCAGATGATGTCATTGGTCTTTATTTAGCTTTTCAGCAGTAGCTTTCTGCCAGGTATCTAGTTTCTCTCTCTGTGACTTGGCTGGGACAAGGAGGAGGAGCAGGAGGAGGAGGTAGAGGAGGAGGAGGAGGAGGAGGAGGAGGAGGAGGAATATCCGGTTACAGCACGGAGCAGCGAGCGTGGGGACAGATCTGTTTACTTGGGGAAGTTAATTGATTGAGAGGAAAGGTGGTGAGGGGAGAAAGGAAGAAAAGTGGTGGAAGGGGCAAGGAGACGAGGGTCGGGGGGTATTGATCATGTGACTGCTCCTGCCATAACCTCCGATACGCTTCTGTGCTTTTATTGCACCGTAAAGCCAAATAAGATTGTTTCTTGAAAAAACAGCAAAGAAAAACAACATGTGCTCAATGAGAGGGCAAGCCGCAGCAACGAATCATTAAGATTTGGTTCACTCATTAAGATCAATTTTTACCTTTTTCATTAACACTTTGGCCTCAACAAAGGTTATGTCACAGAACTTATTCTTCTGTACTAAGTGGGCCTGTCAATAATATGTGTATTTAGATGTATCAATACTTTTGATGCAAAACATTAGTATTTTTCTGAAATTAATAGCTACTCTATGATTTTCAATATTACTAACTTGACAAAGCTCGCAAATCCAAATGAACAAATTAGGAGACTGAATCCATAAACCTTACAGAGATTCTCTTTACTTTTGCAGCATGTGGTGACAGTTGTCTTAGCATGTTTATGTTGTTGGTGTTTATTGTTGTAACAATGTTAAATATTGTAAATAAATTAGTCCTGATAAATGAATTTCCAAAAAAGAAGCATGGTCTTGGTGATATTAGCTCTGCTCTGCTTTAACAGTGCCTGTTTTAATCTAATTTTTATTGTCTTGTGTAGCACTTTGTTACATCAGCTTTGGAAGGTTAGTGATCATTTTCATTATTATTACACTATTACTATGAACATGTAGTAATAGGTCGAGTGCTAATACTACAAACAAACAAAAACAAGCACAGTCATGCGCATTGTGTCTGTCAGGGGAGATAGAGAATGAGATGGAGAGCAGTGGAGTGCAGCTTGCCATCCACTTTGTATTGGATGGACCACATTAATTATTTAACTGCAGGGCTGCTAGCTATTATTACAGAAAAACAGTGGACTGCATCTAGACGCTTTCCTTGTGTTTGTATGTCAATACACACCTTGCCCTTGTGGGCTCGCCGGACCACTATGGAGCTCACATCTTAAAACAAGGGCACGCTGTATAGGTCATATATTCCCAAGACATGGTGCAAAACCTGTTCGCTGTGCGGAAACACGCAGTTAACAGGTTAATCAGATAAGATGCAGAATTTCTGAATGAGAGATAAATAAACGAAGCACTTCATGGTCTGTGTTCAGGGGTTGTCCTACCATTGCAGGTATATAACATTGCTCTGTACGTGATGTTTAAGTGTGTGTGTGTGTGTGTGTGTGTGTGTGTGTGTGTGTAGGAGAGAGATATCGGCAGACAGCAGGTACAGCACATGAGCAAATGCATTCTAGATAGATCCCGGGGGGGTGGGCAGGGGGGGAGCTGGAGGTGAGGGGGGAGTGGTTGCTCAGATTTGTTTGCCGTGTCATTTTTAGTTCTCCTCTCCTCAGTGTCGGCCCTTCCTGCCTAGATGGACATTTCTCTGTTATTCACTCTAGGGTTATGGTTTTAGATTGAGGGCAAAGCCCGCAGCATGCTGTTTGTTTTGAAGGAATCCATTGTCAATACAGAAGCGACAGGGCTTGGATTGTTTGCAGAGTTAATAGTAGTTTGATGATGTCATTCTCACTGACCTGAAGAGAAATTGACCCCTGTTGTGTGAGTATTTCCAAAATGCCACCTGCACAATTATGGTTGGAGTGTCCCTGGGCTGTTGTATGTAGGGTTTGTTTTATCTGTAACAGTCATGCTCACACACACACACAGGTGAACACACACAGAGAATGTGTTATGCTACAGTTTAATTTGCTGACCCATACCTCCACATCTTCTGAAAACGTGTTCGTTGAATGTCAGTAGAAATTAGGTTCCCCACAGTGATGATAAAATAATTTATTCATCATGAGTGACTTAGAGCATCTCACCATGAACCTTTCATAGATATGTTTTGGGGGGTTTTGTGTCACTGCATAGAGTAACGCTCCAATATTAGACGTATTCAACAGTGGAGTTCTTTAAATGGATTCTTTTTTTATTTTACCTGAACGACCAAAAAATAGGTTTTGTTTACATTTACACATGCAGACACAGAAAAAAGAGAGAAAACGATACTGTGGATATGGGCATAGATGGAGGTATCCATGACAGGCTAAAATTGCATTTGTCAAACATTCACTGTTACTCTTGCTCATATGTCTTTGATGCAGATCATTTAAAACCATTTCTGATGACTGATTAAGTGTTCTGATGCTAAAAATACAGCTTTTCTTGTATCAGTGTAATCTCCATATTGTTGTTGATTTTTACCAAGAGGAAAAATGTAATAAAAATGAAAAATAAGTGGTATGAAGAGGACAGCAAAAAGAGCAAATCCTAGAGAGATGTATAATTCATGCTCACAATATACCAGGCTCTCTGTTTTTGTGTGTGTGTGTGTGTGTGTGTATGTGTGTGTGCAGGTATTTCTGAATATTGTTTTATGTTGCAGGATGATCACTGTGTATAATGTTGAATCCTTGTCTCCATGTCTATCAGGTAGCCAACAGACGGGATTTAACCCGGGCCAAGATCTGATTCAGTCATGGTGGGATTCTGTCTTTCTTCACTGGAGGTGTGACATTATTTATTTCAAAGATGAGCTGTGAAGGACAGTTGCATATTGTATTCCTGGTAACTGAACATTTAGAATCCACTTATGTTCTTTTTCAGTATGTGTCTGAGAACATGAATAACATAGAAGAGAAAAGAAGTAAGACTGTGATGTCCTCAAGAGGCTGCCTGGACAAAGATTAAGTATTTAGATTTTTCTTCTATTTTCTTTTCTAATCTATTTTTTCCTAAAGATTTTTTTTACTAAACTCTTAAGTACAATTTCGAGGTTACCTGAAGAAGGTGTAATGTTGAAACGTCGTACTTCTTTTTAATCTTTTTTGGAGCATATAATCAGTGTGCGGGCACCTTTTCTTGAGAGTGACTGAACACAAAACTGATTGACAGTCATTTATACACAACTGCAATATTAATTAAATATCCTTATCTATATATAACTACAATACTATAATACAAATTATTTGATTTGATACTATACAGTAAAGTACTATATGTTACTGTCACAATACATATAGAAAGAAAGTATTACCAGCATCAGAATGTCTGGCTGTTGCCTGTTCGGCGTCAGAATTGATATTCCAACAGCGGATTTCTAGTTCTACAGAATTCCAACAAGATCACGACTGTTTTACAGCAACCAGCGGCGTATATGACTGCAAGCTATTAAAAGGTGTTTACTACAACCGGACTGAGGACACAATGAAAAATGTTTGCGTTTAGAATCAGGTCTTGAAATTAACACTTACTCTCAGCCATATTGTATCTATCTTATCTTAGCTGAGAAGTGAATCCTTGACATTTTAGCATACCAACCTAAGCTCAATTAGGTTTTGACTGCAAATAAATAATATTGCCACTGTGTGTAATTAATGAAGAAGTTAATTTCAGGCCCTGGTTAAATGACCGTAAAACAGAAGCAGAATTCACGTGCTTTGTAAATACCATGACTTTGACTGGGGAGTCTGTGTCATGGTATTTGACGTTATGTACATGCCCACAGATAAGTAAGCATCTAGTGACTTGTATGCTCGTAATTTCTCGCTGGTGAACATATATTCTGTATCTGGATCAGTCAGTTACTGTTTTATTTCGTCATATGCTTGATGAAAAGAAGTTAGCAAAGTAAGTATTTACACTCAATAGTTTGTTAGCCTCAAGGTAATAACCATCTTCATTGCCTTCTTCAATAGTCAGGTACTTGCTGAAGTGAACATAAATAAAGCCACCCTAAAGAATTGTTCTTAACAGTGCTGTTTTCTGGACAGAACTTCAGTGGGTTGCAGCTGAAGAAGTCTCAAGTAAATCTTGTAAAAGATGAGACTGGTGTCAGGGAAGAATAGATAATTGCACTGTGGCGCCTCTGTAATAACTTCTTTAAATTTTTTCTTCCTCTTTTTCTCAGATAACCTTTCAAGATGTTTCTTTAAACTACTTTGTGCAACTGGCGTCTGGTCCAATGAGAACTTGAGACATGACCTATGTGCTCAAAAAACATCTGCACTTGCATCTGAGTTTCATATTACCACAGTTCTGTCCTTTTTCAGCAAGAAAATGTGCCACTGTTGGGGGGAAAAAGTATTAATGGGCTTTAAAGTAATCTTTTTCAACTTTTCCAATTCCTTCCATTCTCTATTTACACATATGGTGTTACAGGGCCTGACTGAAGGAGAAAAACAGTCCATTAAAACAGGTAATTTTTGCTCATTTGTTCCTGAAAATATTGTTTGAAATCATTATAATTGACAATTACATTCATTTTTACACTGCTGTGTTTACTGAGCTAAATGTGTTTTTTTTAAGTATGTATGTACTAGCTGTATTATGTTGAGAGCAAACTGTGGGGCATGGCTGCTGCAGTCGTCACTCGATCATGAATTATAAAGCGAGAGGATTCCCGTGTGTGTGAAATGGCATTGTTCACAGTTTGTGTCACATCAGTGCATGTTTAACTAGGCAAAACAAAAGCTTTTCAATATTTTAGTGTGCAGGGACTGACAGAGTGAGGAGACATGGCTGTTGTACTGCTGTTCTGCCTCCTCCTGTCTCGTCCTCTCCTATCTGATGTCCTGCCCTCTCCCCTCCCGTCCTCTGAAGTGCTTTCCTCTCCTCTTAGATTACACCACCCTGAAAAACACTGCCTAAAAAAAACCCTCTTCAACTTAGCATCTCCAAGTTAGACACATTTTTACACAATGAAGCCAACAATAATGGACTCACAAACACCCCTTATCCCCATTTATCACTTCTCCATCTGTCCAGTACCACAGGTTACATTAGTTTCTGCGCATAAGCCTTTTAAGCTCCCTCCACTGGGTTTGAATAGTGTGTCCTAAAATGCAGCGTTAATCAAACTCCAAACAGGTACACCAGGGTTTGGGTCTCGGAGGTCCAGTAAAAAAGGCACCACTACAGAAATGATTAACTAGGGGGCTATTGAACAGATGTGGAAACAGAGACACAAGAGAAACAGACATTTAGAAATAGGAGATTGTTTGAAGAATAAGAGGAAGTTTGGTCTTTTATATGTTTTTACATTTAAGTCTTATTTGTAGTTAAATGAGCTCATCATGCCATCAAATGTTTTTCAAATTGTTCAGGGGGCACTAGATGGGGTCCTCGTCTGCTTGTAAGTCTTTGTCTGCTGAGTCAACCCCAGAGAAGGTCTTTACTGCTCCCTACAATCCCCTTTGTGTCCTTGTGAGGAGACTTGTCTGATTAGGCGTCAGCTAATTAGGTCTGACTTGCGAGGCTTTTAAGTCACACGCCATCATGCATGAGGCCTGCTTAAAACTTGATAGATGGGTGAGACATTAACTGTCGAGAAGGAGAAACACTACTGATGGGACTTTCAGTTCCTGACACGAGGGGACACCATCTAGGGCAATGGTTCCCAACCTGTGGTTTGAGACCCTCCAGAGGGGCTGCAAAATAAAACAAAAATTATTAGCTGGGGTAGCACAGAATCAAAAACATATTCACACACTTAACAAAACTAAGTTTATTTTTCAGATGTTTTCAAATTGATTGCTATTTAAAATTCTAAGATTTACCGGCACAAATGCCATCAAAACTCATGTATTGTGCAAGCTGAGAGGGATTCATCAGTTCTTCTGAATCAAATCTTGGTTTAATCCTTTCCCTGCTGATACAGTAACACTAGGTGAATGTATCCAGCAGAAATCACAAGGTGGATAAGCAGCTAAAGCAGAGACCTAGATAAGTAACAAAAAAAGCAGAGTAGTCAGATATTAATCGAGACATTTTAACTTTGTCATGAGAACATTTTCCAGCTGCAAGGCGCTCTTCTGATGTTTAGCCTGAGGGTGTGACAGACAGGAAGGGATGTTATGCTATCACAGCGTTTGATCACCGGCGTCACGGGAACACAGGTATCAGAGAGATACTCGTATCTCTCACAGCTGTTCAGACTCTGTCGTGGGGCTTGTTTAGATATTGGTGTAAATGGGATAAGGAATATTTAACTCTGAAGATGTAAGCCAAGCTCTTTTTACCCTTTAAATCCCTTTCAAAAGTTACGTACTAACTGTACAATCAGAGCAGTTCCTTGAAATGAAATAGACAGTCCAGGCAAATACATGGTGAGTCAACATGCAAGATATTTTTCTCCAAAGCTGTGTAATTGTGTTAGTAAGTTAGTTAATAAGCAACATAGTACAATTACTTGGCTTGCACATAATGGAAGTCTAATCAATGTATAGATCCTGCCCCCTACTGTCAATGATGAAAATTACATCAATAATCAATTAGTAGGTGTTGTTGAAGGGCCGCAGGCTGACAACTATCAACAAAAATATTACTTTTTTGGGACACATTTTGATGTCCAAACAAATACTCTTCAATTATGGTACAGATGTTAGCACACGTTTTTGGTTTGGAATTACTTTCATTAACATAATAATATTTTATTTGGACATTTTCTGTGTGTGTTTCTCTTTATTCTGTTTGAGTACAATGTAGAGAATCTACATACAATGTATCTTCATTTCCTCCGATTTTTACACCCATTGTTTTCTTGTCATTCCCTCTATGTCTCCTGGAAAGAAGTCTTTGGGGTCTGTTATGACCCAGCTCCTGTTGTATGCAGGGAACACAGCAACCTCTTCTGGACAAAAGTGAAAGTAGCAGAGAGTGTAGTGAAGCGAACACAACAGAAGTGAGTAACACCTGCAGTCTTACACAACTGAGTTTACAGACATTATGACAGTGCGTCAGGAAATTAAATGGCATTTTATTGTCATTACTTCATTGCTGCTAAACAGTTACAGGGTTTGAAATCGAGCCGCTGACTCTCACTGACATCTCATAGGAAATGTTAAAATCCCAAATGTCTGGCATCACATCTCAACAGATAACTAACTAGTAATTTGACTTGAGGAAAATCGTATTATTGCCTGGGGAAGCGTTAAAAAGTATTCCATGATCAATGTATCTGATTAGTTTGCTTTGACGGTACACTGGTGAGCTAATCAGGCCAAAGGGATCAATAGAGCGGTTGTCACGCTGCCTTGAATTCCTTCTATCTTCGGATAACTACAATGTAAATGACTGGGTAAGGAAACCCTGCTGGGACGCATACTAAACTCTGCCTGTGCTGCATTGTGCGCATGGGAATCTCTACAGACACTTAGCCAGTTCTTAATCAGTAGTGTGTGAAAAAATAGGTCCCTATTACACAGCCCTCTCTGAGCCTCTTATCATCATATTTGTCAGAGCTGCTTTATTCATTTCCAGATCAGTTTCCTCAGACTGTAAACTTTGCAGCCCTTGTAGCAAATCCTTGTGGTACGGTCCTTATTGTTGCTGATAGCCTCTGAACCTCTTTCTTTTTCTCTGCCCCTCTTATCTTCTTACGCTCTCTCTCTCTCTCTCTCTCTCTCTCTCTCTCTCTCTCTCTCTCTCTCTCTCTCTCTCTCACTCAAGATATATATAAGAACACCAAAATCTCTCACACAATATATTTATATAACCCAACACACACA